>JAUUDW010011548.1:0-10180 GCA_032361385.1 Panulirus guttatus | reverse complement strand
GGGGGACATGATTATATTTCAAATTTCAGAATTAAACTGAGGATGTCGTGGGTGAACATCTCTCTGAAAGCAAAAGAGATCAAAGAAAGGTCCTAACCTGAAGCTAAGTAGGAGTGTAAATAATGTGAAGTAGCCCTTCTATAGTAAAAGAGTAGAGGATGGGTGAAATGAGCTCAGTGAAAGAAAAGCGACTACAAACTATATAAATATTAGAAAAAAGCATGATGAGAGGGCTTAAGCAATGAAACTTTATGAGTGCAGAAATCCCTCCTCATGCTGAGCAATCAGGTAATTGATTACACATAAACAAAAAAGTCTGAGACGTTACTTTCTTATGCATCTGCTTCTGTTAACTGCAATGCTTGGATCATCTTACATTATTGAGGTAGTCTTCATGCCGGTTGTCAAGGTGACGGTCCAAATGTGCCTCATGATAAAAGGACTTGCCACAGAGGCCGCAAGTCCACTGAGGTGGAACATGCACCTTGGCTGCTTCCTGCTGTGCAAACACATCCCGAGCTGCATGTAGTGGGCATTCTAGAGGTAGGGTCACTCCATACTTCTCCAGCACTGGTAACCACCGCTAGCACGTTTGAAATATGATTAGATTATCAGCCAACAAAAGACATGATTGTATACATTCTACAACCAAATATACACTTCTGACTTCTGATGTATGTTATCAGATGAACATAATATACTAATGAACAGTATTTTCAACAGTTTTTCTGGATGGAGTATGCAACATTTTCCCTATTACCTTTGCAAATTGAGAGTTCCAGTACTAAAATATTATTCTTTTCATACATGCTCGCTATTGCATGTGTGAGTGATTAGCATCAAGAACAGATGACGAAGCCTTAAAGTGAAAATTCTTCACTTGGCTCCTTGCTATGTTCCTTCGTTTGGAAAGTAATACAGGAAGGGAGGATTTCCAGCCACCATTTCCACCCCTCTTAGACATCTTTTACGATATGCAGGAAATGCATGGGCAGTGTTCTTTCTCTCCTATCCCCAGGGATAACTAAGATGATATACAATACAAATATCCATCCCCCCATCAGACAGAGCCAAACAGACTAATTGTCAATGCATCTCCATTTCAGGCACAGGAGCCTTTAATACAGTTAAGTCCTTATGATAAGTGAACAATACCAAAGCCTTCACTTTTCAGTATCACTATATCACATTTGTGAAGATGTCACCAACTACTTACATAGCAAAAAGAAAGATTACCATGAAGAAAGTAAGAGCTACTTGAAATATGAGGCAACAGAGGTATGTAAGGGGTAATGGAAATGGACTGTGAAATGAAATAACACTAACTGGAATAGAGGTTCATTTTGTAGAAGAGTGTGGAGTGTGGAATCTGAGCTGCTGAGTGTCTCTAAATTAGTGTGGAGTGTGGAGTCTGAGCTGCTGAAAGTCTCTAAATTTTACACAGACCATACATTTTCATGATATTCCATAATTTAAAGCAAAAATAACATAATTATTAGAGAAAAGGCCTTCATCTCTTTTCTGCTGAACAATATTTTCATTTCTCAGCGACGTAACAATCAATCAGTATTGCATCTTCATTCTATATGCCTGCTGCTTAGAACTAAGATGACATACAAAAATTTCCAGGTCATCCTCATTTTTGAAATCACCCTTATAATCAGTTTCTTCAATTTTCTCCCTATTCTATTCTTCATTTTGTCAACTACCCCCTTGATGATTTTGAATCTCTTATCATTTCCTCATCCCTCACCTATTTTTCTCTCCTTAACATCCACTTCTTGGAAGATTCTTTTGAGCCATCAACAAGCCATTCTCACTGCTAAAGATGCAGCCACAATGTGACTTTTTTTTCTCTCTCATACTAGAGATTTCAATTTAGTTCTGTCTCTTGGTTTTATTCTGCACCTAAACTGTCCCAAGAATTTGCTATGCACCCCATCCTGTAACTAGATTTTATTCTGCACCCATTTTGCAACCAGATTTTTTTGGTTTTCACCCACCCTGTAACATTGACATAATCATTTATGTTTTTGTTAGTGAGTTATACTATCTCTTTCAATATGAGAAGCAGTGGGAAAACCTTGAACATTCTAAAAAAAAATATACAAACACAAATTTCCAAAAGGGTACAAAAACTTTAAGAAGTACAACAAAAGGGATACTTCTCAGCACTTTCCCCACAGATCATTACATTGTTCCTAAATACATATACTTTTATCTTCTTTAAGCACAAATAAATTCTCTCATAAACTTTTTCAAAAAGCACCCACCTTGTTGACAAGCTTCCTGACAAGTGCTGCTTTGTCGCGAGTGCATGGTGGACGTGGCTCCAGAGGACCTGGGCGTGGCACCAGTGTTAAAAGCAGCACCACGATCACCTGCAACCACAGGTTTCATGCTAAAAATCATACCTATGTACAAGGGATGTATCTGTCCTTGCCCCTAATCTCTCAGTCATATACAAAAATAACTTTTTCTTGATAACAGTGGATATAAACTTCAAAACACATGACACCAATGTTTACATTCTTCTGTTACTCTGCTCACCAAGCCTCCACTCATCTCTAAAGAGACTGTATCTTTACTGGTGTCAATTCCAATCTCACAACCACAACATACATCAGCATGCAAAACTTGACTGTGCTTCTCAAGTTTGGTCACCACACCTAAAGAAGCACAAAGAGCTCACAGAAAATGTCCAGAGAAGGGCAGCAAAGATAGCACCAGAATTAAGAGAGCTGACTTACATGGAAAGGCTGGAGACTTTACATTTACCCACCATGGAAGAGTGCAGAGTGAGGGATGACCTGATCACAAACTTTAAGGTTTTCAAAAGAGATCAATGTCGTGGACAGTATATAATTCTTTGCGAGATGTAGGGATGGAGAAAATAGAAGACATAACATGAATTTGAGTTAGTGGCCTGTTAAAGGTGTGGCATTAAAGGCTAAGAAGTGGCACTTGAATTCTTTAGTTATGGAGATTCTTTTGCCATGGCCACCCCTCTGAGGGAGTTCCAGTTGGAACAGGCGTCAGAGATATAATTATAGATAGATGAATGGAACAGAATGACTGAGGACATGGCTATTGCAGGCATCATACGTAAATAAAAAGAGGTTGTATGACAGCAGAGAATGTTCAAGAGATGGGACCCCATGAGGTAAAGCTCCATTCCCGTACAGTAAACAGGTAATTACATATTTCATGATTAATCATAAGCAACCTGAATTCAGCATATCTCAGGACTTTCTAAAATTATTCTAAAAAGTTAATTTTCTTTTTTGTACCAATCATTACCTAATATTATTCCAAGTGCTGAATCTTTATGCAAGCCATGTTTCTTTTTATAAACAACACTTGCCAACTTGGATATCTAGCTTCTTTATCTACATTTAAAAATTTAGCAACATTAAAATACTGATATCTAGCAGCTTTTCAACCTACTTCAGAATGCTCAACCAGACACAAAAAACATTTTCTGTGCCGCTTCTCAGTCTTCTTGATTTCTATCAGTATATATGACCTGTTTTCTTAAAACTAAATATACACCTCATAGTGCTTTCTCAATACAGCTGTCTATGTATTTTATGAAGAGCTCCTAAATGTTCCGAGAAGAATATAAATATCATTAACCCCACTAACCTCCAAGTCGTGGAAACTTTTCTTACCAAAGAGATAAGCTCTTGCCTCTTCTGCCCAGATGGGTACATGATAGCAAGAAAGAAAGGAAAAGGTAAAGGAGGGGGAGGATAAGCCCTCTTAATAAAAGAGTGCTTGAAGTTTTAAGAAACAGAGGAAGATGGCCTATTCAGACAATGCATAATGGGAATAGTAAGTATAGGGAAGAGCATAGTGTTGTTATTACTATATAATCCTCTATTGCAACAAACTGGAACAAATATACAATGATAACAATGAAGGAACTATCAGGATTGTACATGATTCAGTGAAACACTCAATTCTTAGAGATGGTAAACTACTGACAATGGGGAAATTCAATCATAAAAAGACAGACTGGAGGTATTTGGATTCTTATGGTGATAAAGAGCCAAGAACACACAAGTTTTAAGAGTGGACATTGGAAAGTTTCCTATACCAACATGACACAGAACATACTAGGATGGAAGGGATTGATAGACTATTATTATTAGATCTTATCTTCACTCGTACTAGCATGTAATGCTAAAGTTTGAATATGTGGTAAAAAAGGGCATTAAAAGAGCAGAAGTAAGACAGGAAATAAAGAGGAGATATAATTAAGGAAACTACAAAAACCTTAATAAATTCTTTGATAATGCATATTGCAAAGTGAAATTCAATAGCCAAGAACCAGGACTTTGTGTTGAGAGGTTCTGTGAAATTTGAAATAAAGAAATAGAGGCATGGGTACCTCAAGACTCTAATGCAAAAGAATGGTAAGAAAGATGAAGGAATGCTTTAATAAAAGATATCAAAGCAAAGGAGGTTTAAGATGTGCAGTGTCAAAGATACAGAAGGCACTCAAGCTAGCAGAATTTGCAAGGTATAAGAGAGCATAGAATGAGCAGCAGGATAAGAGAAGAGGAAAACAGAAATAAATATTGTGGACAAGGTAAGTGAAAATCCAAAACTTCCCATAAATTCATCAGGAGTCAGGTCTTAGTTAAGGAGCATCTAACCAGACTTAGGAATTCAAAGGGAAAAACTGTAGAGGATGAAGTAAGATTATGTGAGGAACTGAACAACATGCTCAAAAGTGTTTTCACAGAAGACACCACAGCCCCAACACTGTTGAGTTGAATGGTGAGGACATCTAAAAAAGACATTAACAAAACACTAAAAGAACTTAACCTAAACAGGGCTCATGGTCCAGAGAAAATTTCATCATATGTCCATATGATGTGTGCAGATATGCTAGATAAACCATTTGAATTACTGTCCAGTATGTAATAATAGGGAGATGTAGTGCCAAGGGAACAGAAAAGGGCAAGCGTCATACCTTTACATAAGGAAGGAGACCGGGAACAGGCATTGAACTATACACTGGTCTCAATGAGTGTGGCGTTTAAGGTTTTAGAAGAGATTATTAGAAAGCATGTGCATGAATTTCAATGGAAGAGAGCTTTCCAAGTTAAAGACAGCATGGTCTTAGGGAAAGGAGGTCATGTGTAACTAACCTCTTAGAGTTTCACAACAGAGTGAGCTCAATTCTGGACAAAAGGGAAGGCTGGGTGGACTGTCTGTATCTGGATTGCCAGAAGACATCCGACACTGTACCACAAAGAAGGCTTATTAAGAAGCTGGATCACCAAGCAGGAATAAGAGAGAAACTCCAACGATGGATACAGGATTATCTCATTGGGAGGGAACAAAGGATGCATATTAGAGAAGCCTTTTCTTTGTTGTTGTGAAGATTTGTCGTACCGCAGTACGACACGGGCCTTTGCCTGTAGGCGGCCCGTTCAGTGGTGAGGGACCTCAGCACTGAGCCGAGGGGGTTGGGCGTGTTATCCCACCTAGCTCCCAAGAGAGCCGGCTCCACTCTGAGCCTTTTCTAAATGGGTTAAGGTGATTAGTGGAGTGCCACAGGGTTCGGTTCTGGGAACATTACTCGTCTTGATCTATATTAATGACTTGCCTGAAGGTATGGAATCCTACTTGACTATGTTTGCAAATGATGCAAAGGTCATGAGGGAAGTGAAAAGCATGGTGGATTGCATCACCTTACAAGGGACCAAAACAGACTTCGAAGTTGGTTTAAAACGAGGCTGATGAAATTCAACTAGAGCAAACGTAAAGTGATGACAATGGAACAAAGTGAAACATGGCCTCAATATGATTATTACCTAAAAAGAAATATATTTCAGGATTTTGTGTGTGAGAAGTACTTGAGAATAAGCATAGTTTCTAATCTGTTGCCAAAGCTCCATAATAGGAGAATAGTTAGGGAGACAAGCTGCCTGCCGGTAAACAGAATAGCTTTCAGATCTATGGATAAGGTAATATCTAGCAATCTATTTATATCCCATATAAGGCCTAAACTTGAATATGTTTCTCAAGTTTGGTTGCCAAACCTAAAGATGCACAAAGAGCTCAAAGAGAAGGTCCAGAGGAGGGTAACAAAGATGGTAGAAGAATTCAGAAAGCTAAGCTACAGGGAAAGGCTGAAGGCTTAAAATTCACCCATCTTGGAAGATATAAAAGTAAGGGGTGACCTGATGACAACTTTTTAAGTTTTTATCAGAGATCAACAAAAGTGGACAGTGGACAGTTCTTTAAGAGATGTAGGGATAGAGCAACATGAAATGAAGCAAGAAACTTGTAAATAAGGATGAAAAAAATACTTTTATAGTATACGAGTGATGGATGAACAGAACAGACTGGCTGAGGGTATGGTTAAGGCAGACAGCACACATAAATTTAAGAGGCTGTATGATGCTAGAGTGTCCAGTTCAAGAGATGGATGCCCACAAGTGTAAATCTCCCTTCCTGTACAGTACAAATAGGTTATTAAGGCGTTTAAAGTGTGGGTCTGTGTGTTCATGTTTCATGCTTAAAAGTTTTACTAAAAACAGGTCAGAAACCTTCATTTGTGAAAACCATCATTACCTGCCCTAATTTATGGATTTACTTAATACATGCATGCATACATTTACGGGCATGCATGCAACACATGTGCTTCAGAAACACATATGGACATACATATTTTGTATAAAAACAAGCCTGTATGCTTTCACAAATACAGTAGGTAAGGTTCATGAAAAGATTATTAGAAAGCAAGTGGATGACTTTCTAAAGATGGGAGATTACCCAAGTGAGAGCATGGTTTTAAGGAAAGGAGGTCATATGTAACGAATCACCTATAGAGTCCTATGAGAGAGTGAGCTCAGTCCTAGGGTGGACTGTTTGCATCTGGATTACCAGAAAGCATCTAACACTATATCACATAGGAGGCTGATTAAGAAACTGGATCATCAGGCAAGAATAAGGGGGAAACTCCCACAACTTAGTGGAAGTTGGAGGAGCCTTTTCCAAATGGGTTGAGATGAGCAAGGAATGCCACAAGGTTTGGTTCTGGGAATGTTACTCTTCTTGATCTGTGTAAATGACTTGTCTGAAGGTATGGACTCCCACTTGCATATGTTTGCAGATGGTTCAAATGTCATGAGGGAAGTGAAAAGCAAAGAGGATTACATCAGCTTACAAGGAGACCTAAACAGACTCCAAAGTTGGTCTAATACATGGTCAATGAAATTCAACCTGAGCATATGTAAAGTAAAGAGGATAGGACAGATTGAAAGAAGGCCCTGATATGATTATCATCTAGCAGGATATAAGTTTCAGGATTCTATGAGTGAGAAGGACTTGGGAGTCAACACTGTCCATAAGATGTCGCCAGAGTCTCGTATCAGAAAAACAGTTGAGGAAACAAACTGTCTGCTGGGAAATATCAAAATAGCCTCCAAGTATATGGATAAGGAAGTATTTAGCAAGCTATTCATATCCTACATAAGGCCAAAACTAGAATATGCTTCTCAGGTTTGGTCCTTGCATCTCAAGAAACACAAAAAGCCACTAAAGAAGGTCCAAAGGAGGGCAACAAAGATGGTACCAAAATCAAGAGAGCTTAGTTACAGAGAAAGGCTGGAGGCTTTAAATTCAACCACTTTGGAAGAGACAAGAGAGAGGGGTGATCTAATCACAACCTTTAAGTTTTCAAAACAGATCAATGACATGGACAGAGAACAGCTCTTTAAAAGATATAGGAATAAAGCAACCAGAGAACACAGCATAAAATCATAAGAAACTTGTTAAAAAAGGATGTTACGAAATATGTCTATAGTATTAGAGTGGTGGATGAATAGAAATGTATGACTGAGGTAATGGTTACTGAAGACAGCGCACACAAATCAAAGAGGATGTATGATATTAAAGAATGTGTAAAAGATATGGCCCATTGAGAGTAAAACTCCCTCCACATACAGTCTAAATAGGTTTTAGCAAATAGGTATTCAAATGAGTGAAGGGTGACCGGATGACAACCTCTAAGTCTAAAACATTGATAATTTGGACAGTCAGCAGTTCTTCAAGTGACACAGGGATAGAGCAACCAGAGGACATAATGTGAAATAAAGTAATAAACTTGTTAAAAAGGATGCAAAGAAATCCTTTTACAGTGTAAAAGTGGTGGATGTAGGGAAAAAAATGACTAAGGATATGATTAATGCAGATAGCATACACAGATTTAAGACGTTCTATGGTAGTTGAGAACGTTCAAGAAATGGGGCACCACAAGTATATACTTCTTCCCTCTAAAGTACAATTAGGTTATTATATTCTAACTGATCACAGTACCCTTCCTCTGTGGATGGTACTATCTAAGATTTGCAAACACCACTGTTTTTTGATACCCATTTCATCTTGATTACATACTCTTCCATCCCTTACTGACATAGAATTCCCTATGGCCATAAATTACCTTAATTTTTATAATAAAACAAATAATGTACAGTTTCACTTGTGTGATAACTAAACCATAGTAAACAGTGTCAAATGCCTTCCTATGATTACCAGTCATACAAAACATGAAATCTTCTTGGACCGTTAAAAGCACTACGAGTAGGAATCTGATATGTGACTTTGCAGAGGTGTATTTAGAACAAAGTGTTTTTAATAGAGCTCATATGATACTGTTTATGGGATTAAGACACATAAATAAAGCAATTTTATGATGAACAACACATGCAATACAGTAAGTGACATTTTACATATTACATCCACTTAATCTTATATGAGTTATTACCGGAATCATGGGCACAAGGACAAGGAGGATATATGCACCTCTTCCTTTTTGTGGACTGGACATAATATCTATTGCCACCCACCCCCACAGTTACATGCAGTGTCACCAGTCAACAATGGAGTATTGTAGATGAAAATTTAAAGAGATCACTCCTGAAGTTTGCCATGTGTTCATTGACAGTGAAAAACTACTTTGACCAATAACTTCTCCATCAAGTTCAAGGAAGACAGAGAGGTCTTTCAGTGCATCAAAATGGTTAAAAACTTAGCTCAAAGCATAATGAAATAAGGATGTCTAACTGTTGTGCTGTGTTACATCCACAAAGACTTCCTTGACAGCCAAGAAATAGCCCTGACATACATACATCTACCAAAAGAGCGCCTACACACTCCCTTGGGAAGTTTCATTTGCAGCATGAATAGTTAATGCTACAGTTACTAGCTACACATGTTTGCAAGGAATATGCAAAAATTATTTGTATAATTAGATATTAACTCTGTTATACCATACCTAGAGCCCTGGACTAATATGCATTGCTATTTTTGTTAATCTAAATAATATGGTTCAAAACAGTAGCATTATACTGAGGTACATTTTAAAAATAATCAGCACACAATATTTTGTTTTGCAGCATGTCTCAAAACAGGAAGTTTTCTTTGCTTTGTATCACAGCTTGTTTTTAGTTTAAACTCTCCTTGTTAGGTGGTGCTTGCACAGTTCACAATGACAGTACCATTTCACATGTTATTATATTTCAGATACATTACTAAGAATTAATTGCATTATGATCTGCACAGTGACTGGGATTGTGAAAAGGGAAAAGTTAAGGTAAAGTAAAAAGATAAGTAACCACTACAAGTAATAAAGCATAAAGGGCAAGAAGAAACAAGTTAAGTTAGAAGTGCCCCATATCTAGAAATGGGGAAGTGCTGCACAAGTTATAATAGACCTGCAAACTAATGACAAGAACTTGAACAAGAAGTCTATGGAAATTCATCAGGGTGCCACTGGAGGTTAATTATGGAGAATGACGTAAATACAGATAACATGTCAAGGCTAATCAGTGTGCAAAGCAGTGGACTGAGTTTTATCTGAAGGCACCAAAAACGTGGTTCTTATGTCAGGTATTACATCTGCATGACTGCCTTGTTTCGAGTAGGTTAAGTTCCCTTTTGGTAAAATCTGAACAAGAAAGGTAAAAAGACTATAAGAGCTTTAGTTTTTCTCAAAATTTCAAAATATGAAATATTTTACCAATACATCCATTACTACAAAAAAAATAATTACAGGTATATGAGTTTCTGAGCCATAGGAAAAAAGGTAGTAGACATGGGCTATGATTATGAGAAGAAAAGAACTCAAAAATTTTGAAATGGGTAGATCATGTATAAATGT
>JAUUDW010011537.1:0-10180 GCA_032361385.1 Panulirus guttatus | reverse complement strand
ATCCTATCATATTTTTGTTCTTAGTCAGGTTCAGCTTCATAATCATGATGGCATGTCTTCACCTCCTACTCTAGGGTGCTTGATTGCACCTTGGTAGAGGAAGTTTTCTATAATGCATCCTTAGCATATATTTCATGATATTTTTCTGCCCCCCATACTAATCCAAATATTCCTTGTCAATAACTGATTGTGCCCTTATTATTTTCAGTAAATATTTATTCTTTTTAATTTTCTTTGAGAGGATTTTACACTCTCCTATTCAGTTATTACTTCACATGACTTTTTTCTTTACGTACTCTGAAAAGACCATTATCCACCAGCAGTATCTGAAACTTTAGGTTCCTCTGTTAGAAGGACCATACCCTTTGTCTTATGGTTTTTCCTTCCTTCTTTTGTACTGTGTATGCTCTAGGAAAGATTAAATTTGATTCCATTCCCTGGTATGTTTCTTTACCATTATCTTTTTGAATAACCTTTTGTTTACCTGCATGATTTCCACCTCTCTGTTATACCCCATTTTAAGGGTAATCTTTACGAGTCTTTTGAGTAAGTTATATTTTCCTGCCCCTCTTGTTTCATTAATTTCAGATAATGCATTTCTGATGCCTATATTGTGGTCTGCATGTACCAAGTAGGTGTCTCCTTTAAAGTGGCCTGCTTTTCCATGCTGATGTCTTCCCTATTGTGGTCTGCATGTACCATCCGGATGTCTCCCTGGGTGTTCCCGATGATGTGGTCTGTATGTACTACCCAGGTTTCTCCTGTAATGTGGTCTTCATGTACCACCTAGTTGTCCTCTTTACTGTGGTCTGTACAACCACCTGGGTGCTTCTCGTGATATAGTCTGGATGTTTCCCATTACAAGGTTTTCATGTACCATCTGGTTGTTTCACATAAAGTGGTTTGCATGCACCATCCAAATGTCCCCTGTAATTTAGTCTACATGTACCACCTGGGTGTTTCCCATAATGTGATCTGCATGTACTCCCTGGATGTCTCCTGTAGTGTGGTCTGCATGTACTACCAGGGTGTTTCCCATAATATGGTGTGCATTTACCACCCTGGTGTCTCATGTAATGTGGTCTGCATGTGCCACCCAGTTATGTCCTGTAAAGTGGTCTGCATGGCCACCTGGGAGTTTCCCGTAATGTGGTCTGCAGGTGCCACCCAGGTGTTTTCTGTCATGTAGTCTACATGTAAAACTTGGGTGTTTCCCCATAAAGTGGTCTGCGTTTACCACCTGGGTATTTCCCATAATGTGGTCTCCATATACCGCCTGGGTTTCTCCCCTGATGTAATCTGCACATACCACCCAGATGTCTCCTGTAATGTGGTCAACATGACCATGTGGGTGTTTCCTGTAATGTGGTCTGCATGTACTACTTGCATGTGTTCCGTAATGTTGTCTGCATGTACCACGTGAATATTTCCCTGTAATGTCCTCTGCGTGTACTACTTAGTGTCTCCCATATTGTGCTCTCATACTGATAACCCTAACCCTTGTCAAGAAGGGTTGTCTGAGATGTTCCCTCTGTTCCCTTCCACCATGTTAAGTTTTTGTCCATCAAAGGAGTCTCTCCTTTATGCCAGCCTGAAAATCCAGCTCCTTTACCAGCCTCCAGTTTGCTTCATAGTCAGAAACCTTCTGAGAGTTCAGGAGTGCACTATCTTCTCATCCATCTCACCACTCTAGAATGGAGCTCTCTCTCTCTCATAGAAGTTTATGAATTATGTCCTTTCCCTAAACCCATGTTGTCTCTTTCTTAAGTAGTTTTTCCTTTGTGAGTAATCATCCATTTGCTTTCTAACTATCTTCTTCATTTTTTACTGACACACTGTACTTCATCTGAATCATCGTGTGTATGGTCATTTACCTCTTCCAAGGTCTAGTAGTAATGTATTACTTTTAATCAGGAAAGTCACAGACTCTCCGACAGTGGTTAATATAGGTAGTCTGGCTTAAGTTTTGGAGTACTTGATTACTTGTAGAATTACCAAAATCCCAGCATTCGGTTGCCACATATGTAGTATTTTAGCATTTTGCATTTACTTGGTTTAAACTTCATCGACCACATACTGGACCAGCTCTGAAATTTCTCTAGTTTCTTGTGTAGGTTGGTGCAATTATTATTCCTTACTTCCATTATGACCTCAGTATCATCACAAAACACATTCAGGTATGAATCCAGTCTTTCTAGTCCATCTGACAAGTTATTTTATATATTGAGTATAAGAGTGGCCTCAAGGCCGAACCCTGTCAAACCACTGGCTCTCCCTAACCCATTTAGAATTGGCCCTTTTGACATGTGTCCTCTGTTCTCTTCCAGTAAGATAATTTTCAGCTCATCAAAGTAATCTCCTTCACTGCCTGCCTGAAAATCCAGTTTTTTAAGCAGCCTCCAGTGTGGAACAGAATGAAATGCCTTCTGGCATTCAAGATTGGAATCCATTCTTCTATCTTTTTCATGCCAAAAACAAAGCGCAATATGTCATAAAAGTTTAGAAGGATTGTTAAGCATGACCTTTTTCTTGGAATCCGTTATGCCTCTGTCATCCTGTAACTAACTCTGTAGCATCTTCACAGTAGGTATACAACTCATGTTGTATGTAAATTTGTAAGACCTACTGTATCAAGTAAGCAGATGAATTGTTAATAATCATATAGAATAGAAAATGCAAAAGAAAAGTTTTAAGAACTACAGATTTATATCACAGAAATAATATACAACAATTTTATCTTCTTTTGAATATGATATGTGTGTTTCCAAGGGACTGCTCTGTTTCTAAGTAACTCCTTTTGTACAGAGAGGGAGTTTTGCACTCATTGGGCCCCATCTCTTGAACACTCTCTGTTATCATACAACCTCTTGAATATATGTATACTGTTTGCAGTAGTCATATCATCAGATAGTAGTCATATCATCCGCCACTTTTATGCTATCAACATATCTCTTTACATCCTTATTTGCAAGTTTCTTCTTCAATTTCATGTTATGTCCTCTACTCTCGTCTGTCTCCTTGAACAGCTTTTGATATTATTCGAGTCGATTTAATATGTGCTTTTGTCCTTTCCTCTACCAAAAAGGCTCCTGGTAAGGCTTCTGCAATTCCTTGACTAATATTGTCATAAGATTTTTCCTGTGATTGCATAGCCTCTAGTACATACAGATAAAACTCATCAGATTTTGTCTGCTTTTTTATGGCTTTATCTTCCTTCCTCTGATTTAGTATCCTGAATCTTCTCTCATAAACTGTTTTTCTCTTCATCTTTAGTCTCATGACTTCCCTTATGATCCTGGAATTATTTCCTCAATTTCCTTAACTCTAGCTGTAGTTATCATTCTCTGATCTTGCTCATGATCCTCTGATCTTGCTCCTTAATAGATTTCCATGATATCCCCAAACATTTGCTGTCTGGTGTTTCATGTGTAGTCTTCTTTTTACTCTTTTAGACTGAGCTTTCTCTTTGCAGATTTGTTCGTGACTAACTGGTTTTGGTACATTCCTGTAACAGAGTCCATACAAGCCATTTCTGGTTTAGACAGTGCAAGAAGTTTTAAATTATCCCCAAAGTACAACTAGTAACAGTAATAAATCTCACTAGAATGAATTATCCTACATCTAAGTGGTTATATGTTCAACTGCCAAAGTGTTGCCTTTTAGTTACTTTCAAAATGAAAATTTCACTTCCTTTTGGCAAGTTGCACTTTCACACACCACCTACTGCACTTGTTCACAAACAGGATCTCCTTAAATGGAGACTAATAAAAGAAAGTAAAGATCTTGATTCACTCAAGTTGGCAAAAATTTTTTATCCAGTTTGAACCTGGGAAACTTCAATCCCAATCCTGATTTGAAATCTCAAAATTTAGCAGTCTCAAACTGAATATCTGATGCATATACCACTTTGAGGCCCTTTATACTCTCTCTCTCTCTCTCTCTCTCTCTCTCTCTCTCTCTCTCTCTCTCTCTCTCTCTCTCTCTCTCTCTCTCTCTCTCTGTACTTGATAGGCTTCATGAGCTGTAGATCCTCCAAAATCTTGAGAGGAATGAGGATCACTGCCGGGTCCTCTTTCTGCAATCACTGTATGATGAATACTTGAATAAGGTTCTGAAGTAGATGTTGCCACCCTTCATGCAAAATGGCTTATTTTGTTACTTATTAGTTCTGCATATGATGAAGGAGCTTTACAGTCATGGGATCCCACCTGTTATCCTTGTGTATATAGAAGCATGTATCACAGTTTATTGTAACAGGCATGAAATTAGTTCAAAGTAATACATTTGATAGACATAGATACCTACCAATTCACCATAGATGCCAGTTTTTTAAAGCACAAAAGATATGTCAAATTGAAGGATGACAGTTGATGTATTAACTGCAATCAGGCATACTACTTCCAGTGTAAGAACTGGATTGGTGTATTCAAATTAACTTGGCCCATTATTAGAGATTACTTGGTGGCCAGTTGTTGGGAATAGTTGCCCACTTTATGAACTATTATTCCTTCTGGAAATGAGATGTTTGAGGACAATATGTGGTGTGAGGTGGTTTGATTGAGTAAACAATGAT
The DNA here is from genome assembly GCA_032361385.1 of Panulirus guttatus. Taxonomy (NCBI): domain Eukaryota; kingdom Metazoa; phylum Arthropoda; class Malacostraca; order Decapoda; family Palinuridae; genus Panulirus; species Panulirus guttatus. Next base: position 5,607 of record JAUUDW010011537.1, on the reverse strand, counting down.
AAGGTAAGAGAGATGTGTGGAAATAAAAAGACTGTGGTTGAGGGAGTATAAGAGGGTATCTTGAAATGGTTTGAACATATGGGGAGAATGAGTGAGGAAAGGTTGACAGAGGATAGATGTGTTAGAAGTGGTGGGAACAAGGAGAACTAGGAAACCAAATTGGAGATGGAAAGGTGGAGTCAGAAAGATTTTGAGTGAATGGGGCCTGAACATGCAGGAGGGTTAGAGGCATGTACAGAACAGAATGATTAGGAACTATGTGGTATTCTGGGGTCAACATACTGTCAGTGGACTACCAACGTCTGGCCGGGGTAAACCATGGAATGGTCTGTGGGGCCTGGATGTGGATAGGGAGCTGTGGTTTTGGTTCATTTACACATGACAGCTTGTGTATGGATGTGAGGAGATGTGGCCTTTCTTTGTTTCTTAGCACAACCCAACCTCGCTGACGAAAGGGATGGCAATCAGGTGTGGGGTAAAGGGGAAGAGAATGTATATGTTATCTTTCTTCTTTTCATGTATGCATTTATGCTGTTTCCTGTGAGGCAGGGTAGTGCCAGGAATGGATGGAGGTGAGCAAGTATGAATATTTACATGTATATATGTGAGATGACACAGACAGAGAGATACATAGGAATTTCAGTGACAAGTAGAAAGAATATTGTGCTCTGTTCAAGACAAAGCATTCAAGGAAATATATGGGCTACTTGATGGAACGTTTAGATAAGTACAGAAAATACAGGATCAGTGCTTGCTATCCAAAAGAGAGAGTAAAGAGAAAATAGGAGACACAAAGGCTGACACTACCACACTGAGGGGTGTAGCTGAAAAGTGGGTGGCACCAACATTGGAAAGATAAGTAAAGAAGAAGGCTGATAGATGTAAATTATTGACTAGTTTTGGAGTGAAAGAAGATGAACCACCAGATAAGGAAGAAAAGGGAAAGGACAAAATGCATATTAAAAGATTGTTGGAGGTTAAGGGACTGCCAGAAGCTGCTTTCATGATAATGGAAAGAAGACAAGGAGATTATAACCAAGACATATGGGGGCAACATTTTATGGTTATGTTTGATTTGGAGTCATCAAGCTATGAAGTACTTGGAAAAACTGAGAATCTTAAATGCATGCTGGAATTCAGTGGGATATTCATCAAGTTTGATAGATTTAAGGAAGAGAGGGAGAAAAGTAGAGTACTGTCAGAAACCCAAAAACTGGAGATGCCCCTTGTGGTAAGAGGATTAAACAACCCTGCTAGAACTGCAGAGAGGGCAGGAGTGTTAGGAGCCAGTAATGTCAGACAAACAAATAATGTATTCAAATGTTGATGGGTTAATAGTTAGTGGTAAAGAACTGGAATTCAAGGATCATATAAGGGAAAGTGCCCCTGATATTGTTGGAGCCATAGAAAGTAAGTTACCAAAGAGAGAAAGTCTCACCTGTTCTGCTCAGATAAAGGAACACGATAAATAGGTACATGACGGCAAGAAAGGAAAGAGAAGGTAAAGAAGGGTGAGGATTGGCTGTCTTAATGAAAGAGAGTCTGAAGTTTCAAGAAATAGAGAAACATGGCCCACTCAGGCAATACATAATGGGAATAGTAATTGTAGGGAAGAAGAGCATACAGGTGTTATTAGTACATAATCATCCAAAGAATTGCAGTGAACAGGAACAAATATACAATGATAACAACAAATAAACAATTGGGATGGTACATGAAGCAGTGAAACACTAAATTCCTAGAGATGGTAAAGTACTGATAATGGGGATTTCATACTAACATGGATATTGAGAACATTATATAGGATACACCATCTGAAAAAAGTGATCATGTAATGCTCAAGTTTCAACATGTGGTTAAAAGAGCACGTCAGATGAGTAGAGGCGAGACAGGAGATAAAGAGGAGATATAATCACACAAACTACATAAACCTCATTAATTTTAATGGTACGGTAGATTGGGGAATGGAATTCAGTAGCCTCAAAGACAGAGGGAATGGTAAGATAGAGGAAGGAATGGTTTGATAAAAGGTGTCATAAACCAAAGAAGCTTTAGATGCACAGTGATGAAGATATAGATGGCACTCTAGCCACCTAGCATTTGCAAGGTAAAAGAGAATACAGACCAAGTATAGCAGAGTAAGAAAAGAGGAACAAAGAAACTTTGAAAAGAATATTATGGAAAAGGCAGTTGAAAGTCTAAAAGTCTTCCTTAAATTCATCAGGAGCCAGGCTAATGGATTCAGAGAAAAAATTGTAAAGGGTGATGTAAAGCTGTACAAAAAACTGAATAGGAGGTTCAAAAATACTTTCAAAGTGGAAGACACTATAACCCCAACACTAGAGAGATGGAATTGAGATTTCTGGAAAAGATATTAACAAAATACTAAGAGGACTGAACCCATACAAGGCTCATGGTCCTCATGAAATTTCATATATGCTAAAGAGGTGTGCAGATACACTTGGTAGACCATTTGAATTACTGGTCAAGATGTCACTAAAGAGAAGCATAGTGCCAGGGGAATGGAATAAGCTAAACATCATAGATGTATACAAGAAAGGAGACCAGGAACAGACATTGAACTACATACTGGTCCTGCTAACAAGTTTGATGTGTAAGGTTCTGGAAAATATCATTAGAAAGCAAGTGAACCACTTTCTGTGGAAAGGAGGTCATGCTTAGCTAACCTCTGAGGGTTTTACAAGAGAGTGAGCTCAGTTCTGGACTAAGGGGAAAGCTGGATGTACTGTCTGTATATGGACTGCCTAAGGGGATTTAACACTGTACCACATAGGAGGCTGATTAAGATGCTGGATCATAGTTGATCTTGATTGCAGCTAGAGAAATTACTTTTTCCTTAACTTCAGCTTTAGTTGTAAATTGGATGAGCATCATGCATTCCTACACCCTTCTATTTACATAACCCATATGCTACTTTCCAGTCATTAACATTGCTAAACTGTACTGGATTTTGTTAGATGTGATTATACTGAACTTTACTCATTCCATCAGTCATCATCTTGAATTAATGATTTTCCCAGATTCATGGTTACACATGTAAGGTAAATAGGTAGTGTAGGGACAACACAGAAATAACTTATGAATTTGGAAGAAACACATCAGTTGGCCTCTTACACTTAGTACAAGTAGTTTAGAGAGGTGCTGATGAGATATAATGAAACTGATTGATCCATACCCTGAGATGAGATCCCCTGTGTAGGGGATTTCAATGTACACCACAAGGATTAACAAGGCTTTAACCAGGACAATCCTGGTGGAGCTGAGGCCTTTTCTTTTTTTCCTCTCAAATAGTCAAGAACAATTGATTAAACTTAGTACCCAAATTCCTGACTGTCATGATACCTCTTCCACTCTTGTGAACCCTCCTATTCTTCGTACGTTAATTCTACCCCCTTAGGGTCCTTTGAATAGTCTTATTACTGTTATTTTTAATTGGTCATGAACTCAAAAATAAGAAAGGCACTTTGGGAGAACTCAAAGGTTATCCCTATGCAGCTTCGTTATTGACTTTCCCTGGAATGGATACTGCTTCACTGATAAGGATATCTCTTGTTGTGCTGTATGCATAGCAAAGGTTATCTTGGCTGGGGTGGAGTCCTACACCGCATCTTCTAAATATCTAAATCTCAGGGATGTTGCATACTGGGCTGTGAAACTTTTTCCTTCCTCTGACACCCAGTTTGCTCTCATTTCTGCTTGGAATCACTGCAGAGCTGTTCTTTGCAAAGTCAAGCACTCCATAAAAAGAAAGTGAGCTGACTTAAATTATTCTTTAACTAATAAATCTTTTTGGTCATTAACCATAAACATCTCCAACAAGTTTTCTTACTCAACCTTTCCTTATCTGTAACAACCCGATAAATCCATTGCTAACTCTCCAACTGATAAAGCTGCTTCTTTTGGTACCATGTTTTCCTCTATATCAACTGTAGTAGATTCTCCTTCTAATCCTTCATCCTTCATCCCCATCTCTTTCCACTGAACCTGTGCCATCTATATTCACCTCATGCAAGGTCTTCCAGAGTACTCTTCCAGCTCCAGGTGGACAAGGCATGAGGCTCAGGTGGCATACCTTCTTTTGTTAAAGGGAGGTGTGCCTTTGAACCAACACCAATCCTTGCTCACCAATATCTTCTTTCTAAAAACCCAGATTTTTCCTTCCACTTGCAAGCATTCCTTGATGCCACCCATCCCTAAGAAAGAGACTTCTTTCACTTGTTCAACTATCAACCCATTGCATTCTCTTCTGCTGTCTCCAGAGTTTGAAAATCTTTTCAAACTCACACTTAGAATCCTATTCCCATCTTTCTGGTCACCAGTATGAATATCGCAGTGCTAGGTCTATTGGTGATCTCTCCTTTGTGACTCAACCCTGGTCTTCCTCTCTTAGAGATTTTGGCTAAACTTTCGTCGTAACTCTTGACACCTCCAAAGCATCTGACAGAGTTTAGCATGGTTTTGCTTTCTACACTCCCTTGTTTGGTCTTGCTGCTTTTTCCCTAATGCCTAGTATTCTTTCTGGCTGTTCCATTGCAGTAGTCATTGATGGTAGGACTTAACCGTCCTATCCAACCATCAGCGGTGTTCCTCTGGATTTCGTCCCAAATCTCTCTCTCTTCTCAATAAATGATCTTTTGTATCGTACTTTTGACCATATTCATGTATAAGCTGATGATTCCACTTTGCGCACATCAACTCGCTTTCCTTTCCTTCCTCCCTCATCAATTCTCGTTCTTTTTCTCATACTGAACATTTTTCCTATCTCAGTTCCGACCTGTGCAGCATCACATGGAATTGAAAAGCAGTAATCTGGTTCATTTTGATACCGTTTAAAGGCAATTTCTCCCAATTTGTCTCATTAAAACTCATTCGTTTCCATGTTTTCAATTTCGTAACGCCATAATTCAACCCTGTACTAACACAAACATGTTGTTCGTATCTGTACACTCCACTCTATCCTGGAAGGCCCACGTACTCAACATCAAGGTCATTTCCCAAAAGCTGGGAATAATGTAGATGTCCAGGAATTATTTTCTTTGTGGGCTACTGGCCTCTCGTCTCATTAATTCTCCAGGGGCCACCACCTCCTTTCAGCCATCCCTTTCAGTACGCAGTATCTCTCTCTCTCTCTCTCTCTCTCTCTCTCTCTCTCTCTCTCTCCTAGAGGCATTATTTTCGCAGCTGCTCCCGTGTTGAGCGGTCTGCATTTGTACCCAGCCCCTCAAGGCTTGGAACCGAGGCACGCATATGCCTGCTGCTTCTCGCATATATCAATAATGATAATATGTCATGTGTGTGTGTGTGTGTGTGTGTGTGTGTGTGTGTGAATGCCGTAACTCCATGACGAAGAAAGCAAAAAACATGAAACTTTGTATAAGGGTTTGCGTCTGGGTATGATATTTTAAGTCTAGTGCGTGCGTGTGCATGTGTGTGCGTGTGTATGTGTGCGCGTGTGTGCGTGCGTATGTGTGTGTGTGTGTGTGTGTGTGTGTGTGTTTCTCAGCACCATAGCACATGACAGCGACAGCTAGATACTCAGGGGATCCCCTGGGTATGCACAAGTGTATTTTTTACGTTTGCTTAAAA
>JAUUDW010011526.1:0-10181 GCA_032361385.1 Panulirus guttatus | reverse complement strand
ATGCGCATAAATTCATAATATAACGTGCATTTTCACACGTGTGAAAATGCACGTTATATTATGAATTTATGCGCATATCCCAATCAATCACTAATCAACCTTTTCACCTAATGGAAGTCAAGGAAATCTTGAGTGAGAATTCTGTCAGGTAACCTTAAAGTTAAAACAGAGCTGAATAGAAAGTCTTATCCATATGGTGTGCTCAACCGCCTGATTAAACCTTTTATATTCATCAACTTTCCATCAACAGTGATAATCATTTCAGGTAGCCCATGGCCTCTGGACTTATGGATTGATCTTTAAATGATTATAGTTCCAGTTGTAACTGAGTGAACAATATGTTAAGAAAACCTGAAGTTGGCCAGTGAGGTAAACTTTCAGAGGAAACTTCAGCCTTCATCTGTCAGCAACGTTAGCACTAATATCTCACCTGAGCGAACTCCGCTACAAGTTACTAGTGTCCAAAGCGTTAACTAGTGTTTGTCTTGCAGAGGAAGCGGCCGGGACCAGATCGTCGACGACATGGAAGTGATTCTGGTGAAGGTGGAGGCCGGCACGGGGCAGGGATAGGAGGGAGACTATCCACGCACACCCCAGGTGAGTGAGGCGGTGTCCTTGCCACCCCACCACGGCGGTGCAGGGCGCCGCCCCTACCATCCGCCACAGCAGTGTGAGGAGCCGCCCATACCGTCCACTACAGAAGTGTGAGGCGTCGCCCCTGCCATCCTCCACAGCAGAGGCACCGCTCCTACCACTCACCACAAGCTGTGTGAGACGCCGCCCTTGTCACCATTCCATCTTTGTGAGTTGTGGCCCTGCATAACAGTAATATGAGACACTGCCTACGACTGCAGTGAGAGGGGACAACCGTACGGCTGTTAGGTGCTGTGTCTGCCGTCCGTCGTAACAGAGAGGCACTGCCCTCCATCACCATGGTTATCTTCCTGTCCTCATTGTCCGCTGTGAGGAATAGTGAACTTCATCACACTGTGGTGGCCTGACTTATGAAGTTGTTGGGTGGGTGAACTAAGGACCATTTAAAGGCTTCGGATTTTGCAAAATACTGAACCAAATTCCGTAAAATCATTATTCCCCAAAATCTTGACTGTAGATGATAAAGACCTGTCATTCCTAGACATCGTAAGTGATTAGAATGGAAAAAGGACTTTGGAAATGAGTAGAGAGCACAAACGCTGAACTTTACAAAGTCAAAGTAACCCGCGAGCGACACTCGACACAAAACTTTTCTTGCACATGCTGTTCCGTTCATAGTCTCCACATAAACGAAGGGAACATGTTCCACTGTTGGTAAGGTTATCCTTTGAAAGTAAAAGGGAACGTGAGAGTGAAGATGGGGTTTGGGGTGTCCAAGTGCATATGTGCTGACGTCGGCACAGATAACGAAGCAGATGGCGGAGTCGAACAGGAAAAGAGAAGCAAATTTGGCTTCTCCCCTTACAAGAAACATTCGCCATCCAAGAGCAAAGTCGAGATAGGTAAGTCCCCTTCTCTTATAATGTTGGAGGTGAGGTCATGCTGTTTAAGCAGAGGGTTACTAGTCGCTAGTTGCAGTTGGGAAGAGATGAGTACCGACTCATTCCCGGAAAATGTTATCCCTAAGCTGTCAATGCTATTTTTGGTAGCCTGTGTTAATGTCTGAGTCCATGGTAAGTACTGACTTGTGACCAAGGGGTAAGATAAGCAATCAGTTGTTTATAGTTTAGAGGAAGATGGAGTAAGAAGGAAGTAGGTGTACTGGGGTGGTATATGTGGGATGCCATGTCTGGGGAAGGGAGGACAAACTCTGGCCTCATTATCTCGGATGATGAGGATGTATATACATGCCTCGAAGCAATTGAAACTATGAGGCTGGAATGAGATAAACCAGGATGAACCTAGGAGGGTTAGGTCTGAGAAGGAAGTGAAAAGATTGGGTTATTTGAGAAGGGAGGAACGATTCCGTGGGATTCGGTGTGGATGTTTAGGTCAAGTTGGACTGAGCTTGCCTAGGTTGGGTTAGGTCACGTAGGAATAAAGTGGACTGGATATAACCAAAATAGACCGATTCGATTGTTTCTTTCATAGTGACGGACATGGCACCTGCAAAACATGCCAGCAACATGTAACGTGAAAAGAAAACAGAAATTAGTCTGGGCTCGATAGATGCTTGCAGACCCGACTCTTAAAGGCACGAAAGTCACAAGAAGAGGGAAAGACGAGAGGAAGAACAGAATTCCAAAGCTCACCTGCTCGAGAGATGAAGGAGGGAAAGATTGTTTAAATCCTGGAGGGAAGGAATAAACCACAATTGATTGAAATGGATTTCTTTTAAAGGTTAACAGTATAAGATTAATGATTTGATAGGACAGCTTACAGCAGACTATGTTAGCCGGGACACAAACAGGTCAGGGCAGGACGGTCTTGGATAATACCATCCTCTTTCAGTACAACACAGGAGATAAGCTGGCCTAACTATTACTATGGTTGAGTGACTCTTACCTGCTAACAGCAACTTACAATAGGAATCACGATTGGATTAATTCCCCCGATAACATTTCTTGACACAAACCACGCATGCCCTCCCTCGCCTCCCTTACCCCACCCCCCAGCGCCCGGTTGCCATCACTAAACCTAACCATTAAACCAATAAATCTGATTCTCATCTCTCCCCCACCGAATCTTTACTTTACTCAGACCTGACTGATGGTACAGAAGTTAGATCACTTCAGCTGTGACGTTTACTCACGTATTCTGTAATACTGACGATTACTCTGAACAGATATTTGATTACCCTACGTATTCGCTATATCCTTGAGCTCTTTATCATAGACAGTAATGATATCAATAGTTTACTTAATTACTGGAATCAACAGTTTACTTAGTTACTGCAGTCGTCAGATGGCCGCAAGACCCTCAGTATTCATCAAGACTTAAGTCACCCAGATTCATGACAGTCACACCAGCATTCATTCGCCCGCAGACGTACTGAGAGCCACACGACCCCTTCCACGAACACTGTTCCCACTCCTGCCTTGTATTTACATACCTATAATTACCAATATCTACAGTGCCGGGAGGCAGTTCTATGATCGTGCTACCTCAGCTTCTGAATAATATAATCAAATAGCTTTGCGAACTTCTATATATTTTCTGCGTTCACAACTGAATCACTATCTTAATTCAATTTATCCACAACCCTTTAACTTCTGGGGTTTCTAACGAGCTACTGTGGTGAAGTGATTAGCTTTGTTGAGTATGAATCACGCACGAACCCCCTCTGGTTCGAGTTCTGAAGAGGGTAGTCAGGTCACATCCATCCTAGCTATTCATCTTCGCCTCGAGGCTGGTCGATCAAAGGGGACCTGGCTTATCGTGGGGCATAAACGAGTATATTATACAAGACTGTCATGATTAAGGTTTTAAGTTGCCCATATCACCTCAGTTACCACGAAAAAAAGCTTTGTTTCTTGCTATGATTTCTGGTTGGTAAGACTTCTGGTTGCTTTTGCTTTGCATCCTTCACAAGACTTCTTCACTGTCGACACTGTCAGTTTGTATCAGAAATTTGAAGGTTGCTATCAAGTCTTTCTCCTTATCTTCCTGTTTTTCATGATGGTCATCTTTATGGCCTTTATCCTCTCCATTTAGCTCTGGTCTTTTATTTCAGGTACCATCTTTGATGCCTTCCTCTGGACTTTCTCTGAAAGATCGTTTGGTTTCTTTAAGTTTGATGACGAAGCTTGAGATGAATGCTTTAATTCATTATCATAATGTGTCGTGAATAGCTTGGTGAACATTGTCGTATGTATATACTTGTATGAAAATTAAATCTCGACCAGTACTGTACATAATATGCCTATTTTACGATACTTCTGATGTGGTGTTCTGGCAATAGTCTGGGTCCCATGTGCGACTCTGTCGTGCAGTCTTATGTAGTTTGCTTCCTGTCTGGCTGTGATTATATCGGGACCTCCTTTCACTGTGTCGTATCATCATGCTGCCTTTGCTGTGATTAGACTTAATCAACCAAGCATCTGACCCACCCTTGCGTTTGTCCAAGAACCTTTGTAAGCTGATGTAATTTAAGGTCATTCCTTGCTTCCTTTGTGACTTTCGCATCATCCGGAGACATATTCAGGTATGAATCCCGTCCTTCTGTAAACGATTAACAAAAGACCAAGAATGACAACGGCCCCTAGACCGAACACCATCTTTTACTCCAACTGACTTCAAGACGGCTTTTCTGTCATGCGTCCTCTGTTCCCTCCCACTAAGACCATTTCAGATTCACCAAAGGAGTCCTACACGTATACCTCTTTGGAAATACAGCTTCTTTATCATCCTTTTGTGTGGGATAATATCATATACCTCCTGTCTGGCCAAGAACACTCAATCCATCTTTCCATTTCTTTGTCCAAAACAGGACTCACTTTACAACAGAAGACGGAAAGACTTTTTTATGCATAACCTCTCTCTTCTAAACCCATGTTGCCTCTCACTTAGGTAGGTTTTTCTTTTGCAGATGTCCATCAGGCTGCTTTCTGACTAGTTTCTCCAGCGCCCTATAAAGCACACTCGTCAGATATCTTAGTATGGTGTTCAGTGCAGTATTCCGATCTCCTCTCTAGAAAATAGGCGCGACATTTGTTCTCTTCCATTATCTGGCACGAAAGCCTCTTCTAAATATTTTTTTAACATTTCTGTCGGGCTGACTAGCGTTCTTGCGTATTCTTTGAGCACATATGGTGATGCTTCATCAAGCACATGATCAAGACCTTTTACATGCTTAGTTATGGATTTTCTAACAATATCATTATTCTCTATGTCCTCCTCACATCCAATCCCACTAACGTTGTGATTATGGTGTTCTCCACTGAAAACACACTTTGAAGCTTATCATTCGGTTTCTCTCATATCTTTTCATTTACAAAAAAATTCATTTGAATCTCCCAGCCTGATTAGCTGTTCTTTGACTGTCAATGAACTCCTGATAAATCTAAGGAACAGCTTTGAATTTTCACTTGCTTTGTCTACATTCTTTTTTGCTCAAAATTTCCCAGCTCTTCTTCCTTGTTTTGTTACTTCTTCCTCGTCCCTCGATCTCTTACACTTTTCAAATACTGGTTGGCTGTCTCGTCGACTATATCTTCTCCACTGTACGTCCCTACATTATATCTTTTAGGCTTTGGATTTTTTCTTTTTCATTCTTATTGTGTCCAGCATGACACGATAAAATACCCCTATTCTGGCTATCTTGGATGGAAAACAAAAAGATCTGAGAGAAAAATAAGAAATCGATTCAGACTTCCTCAGGGATCTGTAGACCTGATTCTTAAACGGCATAAACGTTGTAGGACGAGGGAAAGATGACAGAAGGAAAGAATGTGTTGTCATAACGGTCAATCTGGTGTGGCCTGTGTCCTTAGAGAAACTATGGGAAACAGCAGCCATATGTGTGCCACGGGTCTAAGCCTAGGTGAATGGGACACAGGCTGCCAATGGCACTCATGTAATGACCCTCTCATTATAGATTTCACAGCACACACCATAGCAGTGCTCTGCGTTCTAACTGTGAAATTCCTTTTCCAAATTCATGTTACCATCGACCATCGTTCAGCAGCATAAAGTTGCGTCAGTTGTACGTTTCTGTTTGATTCTAGATTCGTGTTAGACCTTTTTATGTCATCGTCATCCACGTAGTTAAAACCAAGTACTGCATACTCTTTAGTATTTTCTATTCCCATCTTAACACATGTCAAGATAAGATCTAGTATTGATTATGCATTAGCTCCAATAACATTGGTGTGTGCAGAGACATACTGAGACAGGAAATTGTTCTGAATACATTCGGGGAATTTGTATCTCCATTACTCCATCCCTCCATGTGAATCTAATCATTTCCATTCTATATCTCTATGATCAGAGTCTCCGAATGTTGGAATATTGTCACCTCTGAGAAGAGCAAGTCTAGCTCAAGTCGCCATCATTCTGATTGTGTCTTAATCATGATCATGGAATAATAGTTCTGGTTTATTAGGCTATTGCAGGACCTTGCTAAAGCTATCTTCGTGCACTACATACTTCTATGACAATTCGTTAAGTTAGCTCATATGTATCTCTGATATATCCCCAGATCTCCCTTTCTATGCACTAGTCAATACCCTTGTCTTCTGTCATCAACCCCTGGCGCATTTCATGTTCTCTTTCCTCTATAACCTCCGTCAGTCTTTGAACTCTGTGTTGCAGATCTGAGCATCTTCTTTTGGTTGATCTGTTTCGAGGTTTCCCACAAAGGATCCTTCTGATCTTTCTCCTAGACCATTATCAGGAATACTTTCGATCTCTTTTCTCTGGCTGGTTTCTATCCTCCATTCCTTTAAGCCCTTTAGCTTCGTGATGATATTCTTTCATTTCACGTTTCAGTTTCAGCTTTTCATTAGCTGTAACTTGTAATCTTGCTTCTCTTTCACTACCAGTAACTTCTGAACCTCTAAAGTTCCAGCTGCATCATTCCTGAAATCTGCTCTGGTCCTTACCTCCTAGGTAATAAATCCCTCAAATTTCCCTTCAAAACGACCTGCTGATAAATGACGTGGAAACAAAAACAAAAAGGTCACGGTTTCCCCCTGATAAGGAATGCAACACGGGATAATGGATGAGTTCGATCCCACATGATAATAGATCATTATAATTCTGATGTTCCGTAACCCAGAAGTTGGCTGGGGCTACATTCACCGTACGACATATAGACATGGCGACGCGGTACGGCGCCAGCAGCCGCCAAGCGTCATGTTGGCCAAGACCGCCAGGAATTTATTGATCGCTGGCAATCCTCCTGGGAAATTTTTTGGCTTGAATTATCATGTCATGTTTCTTTCATGTCATTACTTGTGTAGACACAGGATAAGGATGGGCAAGTCTTATACATTTCTTGGGAAGACAAAGGAATGAATGAGGCACATACCTGCACTCTTGGACGGCACACACACCACCAATGGATGGTATGCACACCACCATCAACACTGGAAACACTCGTATACTCCGTGGTGTAATGTTTATCGTTGCTGACCATCATTCAGACCAACCATTGTCTCATATATTAACCACCGCCTCAAAAAACACAAACAACTACCTCTTCTCATAACCGTACCCAAAACTGTTGCTACTACCAATACCCCCGTCATCTCTGACAACCTCACAAACCATTATTCTTGTAATAACAACACAAATCATGGCCTCTTCTACCAACCAAACGTAACCGATGTATTGTACCAAATACACATAACCAATATCTTCTTTATCAACTATCCTAGCCAGTCTTTCCACCGACAACCACAAACAATTGCCAGCTTCTGTGTACAGCCATACAAATTGCAGTCTCCAGTCACACAAACCACAGTGTCTAGCTTGGAGGTGTGGGTACTGCGGTCGAAGGCGTGGATACTGTGGCTGGATGAACGTGGGTGTACAGTCATCGAATACGTGAATGCCACCATCGCGCAGTAAACAACAGTGCTGTTAGATTGTGAAAACAGTCACAGAAACAAATATTGTGGCCGGATAAGCCGGATACCAAGATAAAAAAGGTAATTATTCAAGCCAGTTATATGAGGCTTGGATGTGATATACGGATTAATATTTGGATAAGTGGCTATGTAGTAGGATGCATGGGTTATGGTGCTGAGTATATGTAAGATAATGTGTACGAATACGCTAATTTATGGCCGGATACTTAGATAAACTGTCTGGGTCACTCAGATTCTACGGCCGGATATGTGGATAATGTAATGGAATATATTGGCCGGGCACTTGGAAGAATGGATAAGCGGGTAATGGTTAGGGCCGCGGCAAACAGATTGAGCAATCAGTGGGACGTCGGGGAAGGTTGACAAAGGCGTCACACTGGTGGGGAGGAAAAGAGAGAGGGAACGAGGGAGAGTACACACTGACGCAGGAGCAGAGGGAGGAGTAAGGGAGGAGGGAAGGTGAGTGGAAAACAAAGAGAGAGAGAGAGAGAGAGAGAGAGAGAGAGAGAGAGAGAGAGAAAGATCCATAACCGCTTCCCTACTCCACAATAGTTTCTTGTTCCGCTCAAACTCAACCTTTCTCCCTGACCCCCGGCGCTACACCATCGGTGGCACCACCATGATCGACGGTTCCAGCAGGGTGCCAGGGCCTCCCGCAGGTCGTAACGAGGCCAACGTCCACGACCCTCCAGCGTGTCAGAAGTACATCTGTGTATCTCATCTTAACCTGAGCTTGACGAGTCTCAGAACTACCCCTGTGTACCTCAAGTGTTACCTGAACATAAGGAGTTTCAAAAGTGTTCCTGTGTACTTCAAGTGCTGCTTTAACATGTCCAGTGTCGGCAGTATTCCTGGGTATCTTAAGTGTTGCCTGAGCTTGTCGGGTGTCGTTGTTCTTGTGCATCTCAAGTGCTGCCTGAACATAAAGTCAGAAGGTGACCTCAACCACAGCGGTGTCACCACCAGAGGATACTCCTGAAAATGAGACTCCCTAGTAACGTCAAGGATTCAGACGATTGTGTTTTGGCTAGAATGAGAAAAATGTCATTATAAATCATCCGTTACAGCCAAAGGAACCAATGCTGTCTACTTATACAATTCAGACACACACACACACAAAAAAAAAAAAAAAAAAAGGGAATAGCGTGTGTGGAGAACAAAATAACAAACGGGAGAGACAATGAGGGTAGCAGATGAAGAAGTAAAAGAAAAATTTGAGGTAGTAAAAACATGGAGAGGATATTCTGAAGGACTGTCAAATGTGTTATGATAAGCTTGTGGATGTGCAATGTTTGGGACGAGGTATCATGTGGAGCGAGTCATGGTGAATGGTTTCCTGAAAAGAGAGGAGGTAACGAATAAAATGAAGTGGTGCAAAGCGGCTGGAGTGGGTGAGACTACAGCTGAGTTTGTCAAGAAAGGGGGTGACAGTATTGCTGACTGATTAATCACGCTTTCCTCTGCATATATGGCTGAAGGTAAAGTGCCTAAGGACTGACAAAATAAATCTACCGTGGTCTTGTACAAAAACAACTAGATGAAAGTGAATGTTCAAATTACATAGGCATACATCAGATACGCCTGGTAAGATATATAGGAGAGTGGTAACAGACAAGGGAGTGGTGTGCACAGAACATCAATCCTGGTGGAAGTAAGTTGCTTCAGAGTGGTAGAGGCAGCGTGTCAGGTGAAAAAATTGTGAGAAATACTTAGAACAGGAGAGAGGTTTTTATATTGCATTTACGGACGTGGAGAAAGCGTGTGATAGTTGACGGAAAGGCCTTGTGGAAAGTGTAACGAATGTATGATAAAGGGTGAACGCTACTTACTGTAATAAGGAATTTTTAGCAGAAAGTAAGAAGTATTTGTAAGTAGAAAGAGAGACGAGTGAGTAGTTCTAGGTGAAAGAAAGTCTGAGTGATGTCACCACACCATGGCTGTTTATTTTGATTATGAACGAGATGATGAGGGAGATAAATGCGAGAATCTTGGAGAGAAAGGCTGGTCTACAGTTTACTGTGGGAGGGACATGGGAAGTAAGGCAGTTATTTACAGATGATATGGATCTGATGGCAGAATCCAAAGAGACGCTCAAGATGCTGGTGTCTGAGTCTGGGAGTGTATGTGAAAGGAGGAAGATAAGAGTTGACGGGAAGAAAAGTAAAGTAATTAAGTGATGTAGGGGAGAAAGAGATACTGATGGGATTGGGAGTTTGCATGGGGAGAACATGGAGGAAGAGGAGTGTTTTAGGAAACTGGAAGTGAATATGGCAGCGGATAGAATCATTGGAACTGACTTGAGTCATATGGTGGGCGAAAGGGCTAAAGTGTTTGGTAGATGGAGGAATGTGTAAAAGGAAAGGTCATTCTGTGAGGACAAAGAATGATATGTCTGAGGGTATAGTAGTCCCAAGGGTGTAGAGCGGATTAGAGTCCTGGGCTCTGTATGTAAAACAACGGAGTGGGTGGACGTATTGGAAGTAAAATGCCTGAGGACGATGTGAGGTGTAAGGAGGGGTGGTCGTGTAAGGAATGACAGTGTAAACGCGAGGTGTGGTTGTTAGTGCAGTTTGATTAAAAACAAGACGAGAGTTTGTTAAAATGATTTGGATATATGGGGAGAATGAATGTGGAGAAGTTGACCGAGACTGATCT
>JAUUDW010011482.1:0-10182 GCA_032361385.1 Panulirus guttatus | reverse complement strand
AAGGCAAGTGGGGAATGTGGGTTCAGTGTAAGGCAAGTGGGGAATGAGTGTTCAGTGTAAGGCAAGTGAGGAGCGAGAGTTCTGTGTAGGGCAAATGAGGAACAAAGATTCAGTGTAAGGCACGTGAGGTGCGAGTGTTCAGTGCAAGGCAAGTGAGGAGCAAGTGTTCAGTGTAAGGCAAGTGGGAAATGAGTGTTCTGTGCAAGGCAAGTGAGGAGCATGATTTCAGTGTAAGGCAAGCAAGGAGCATGTGTTTAGTGTAAGGCAAGTGAAGCGGGAGTATTCAGTGTAAGGCAAGCGGGTAATGAGTGTTCAGTGTAAGGCAAGTGAGGAGCAAGTGTTCTGTGTAAAGCAAGTGAGGAGTAAATGTTCAGTGTAAGGCAAGTGAGGAGCGTGTTCAGTGTAAGGCAAGTGAAGAATGAGTGTTCAGTGTAAGGCAAGTGAGGAACGATTGTTCTGTGTAAGGCAAGTGAGAAGTATTCGGTGTAAGGCAAGAAAGGAGCGGGTGTTCAGCGTAAAGCAAGTGAGGAGTGACTGTTCAGTGTGAGGCAAATGAGGAGCAAATGTTCAGTGTAAAGAGGTGAAGAGCAAGTTTTCATTGTAAGACAAGCAAGGAGCATGTGTTCAGTGCAAGGCAAGTGTGGAGCGAGTGTTCAGTGTAAGGTAAGTGGGAAATGAGTGTTCAGAGTAAGGCAAGTGAAGATCGAGTGTTCAGTGAAATGCAAGTGAGGAACAAGGGTACAGTGTAAGGCATGTGAGAAGCGTGTGTTCTGTGTAAGGCAAGTGGGGAATGAGTGTTCAGTATAAGACAAGTGAGGAGCGAGTGTTCAGTGTAAGTGAGGAGCAAATGTTCAGTGAAAGGCAAATGAGGGGCGAGTGTTCAGTGTAAGGCAAGTAAGGAGCGAGTGTACAGTGTAACACAAGTGAAGAGCGAGTGTTCAGTGTAAGAGAAGTGTGGAATGAGTGTTCAGTGTAAGGCAAGTGAGGAGCGAATGTTCAGTGTAAGGTAAGAAAGGAGCAAGTGTTCAGTGTAAGGCACGTGGAAAATGAGTGTTCTGTGTAAGGCAAGTGAGGAGCAAGTGTTCGATGTAAGGCAAGTGGGGAATGAGTGTTCAGTGTATGGTAAGTGAGGAGCGAGTGTTCAGTGAAAGGTAAGTGAGGAGCAAATGTTCTATGAAAGGCAAGTGAGGGGCGAATGTTCAGTGTAAGGCAAGTGAGGTAAGAGTGTTCAGTGTAAGGCAAATGAGGAGCAAGTGTTCAGTGTAAGGCAAGTGGAAATGAGTGTTCTGTATAAGGCAAGTGAGAAGCAAGTGTTCAGTGTAAGGCAAGTGAGGAGTGAGTGTTCAGTGTAAGGCAAGTGAGGAGCGAGTGTTCAGTGTAAGGTAAGTGAGGAGCAAATGTTCAGTGAAAGGCAAGTGAGGGGCGAGTGTTCTCTGTAAGGCAAGTGAGGAGCAAGTGTTCTGTGTAAGAAGAGTGAAGAGCAAGTGTTCAGTTTAAGGCAAGTGAAGAAGGTGTGTTCAGTGTAAGGCATGTGGGGAATGTGTTCAGTGCAAGGCAAGTGGGGAATGAGTGTTCAGTGCAAGGCAAGAGGGGCATGAGCGTTCAGTGTAAGACAAGTGAGGAGCATGAGTGTTCAGTGTAAGACAAGTGAGGAGCAAGTGTTCAGTGTAAGGCAAGTGGGGAATGTATTCAGTGTAAGGTAAGCGGGTAATGAATGTTCAGTGTAAGGCAAGTGAGGAGCAAGTGTTCTGTGTAAGACAAATGAGGAGCAAGTGTTCAGTTTAAGGCATGTGGGGAATGTGTGTTCACTGTAAGGCAAGTGGGGAATGAGTGTTCAGTGTAAGGCATGTGAGGAATGAGTGTTCAGTGCAAGGCAAGTGGGGAATAAGTGTTCAGTGTAAGGCTAGAGGAGCGAGCGGTCAGTGTAAGGCAAGTGAGGACTGAGTGTTCAGTGTAAGGCAAGTGAGGAGCAAGTAATCAGTGTAGGGCGTGGGAAATGTGTGTTCAGTGTAAGGCAAGTGAGGAGCAAGTAATCAGTGTGAGGCAGGTGAGGAGCAAGTGTTCAGTGTAAGGCAAGTGAGGAGCAAATGTTAAGTGTAAGGCAAATGAAGAGCAAGTTTTCAGTGTAAGGCAAGCAAGGAGCATGTGTTTAGTATAATGCCAGTGAATAGCGAATATTCAGTGTAAGGTAAGCGGATAACGAGTGTTCAGTGTGAAGCAAGTGAGGAGCAAGTGTTCAGTTTACGGCAAGTGAGGAGCATATGTTCAGTGTAAGGCAAGTGACGAGTGAGTGTTCAGTGTGAGGCAAGTGAGGAGCAAATGTTCAGTGCAAGGCAAGTGAGAAGAGAGCGTTCTGTGTAAGGCAGTTGAGGAACAAGTGTTCAGTGTAAGGCAGGTGGGGAATGTATGTTGTGTATGGCAAGTGGGGATTGTATCTTCAGTGTACGGCAGGTGGGGAATGAGTATTCAGTGTAAGGTGAGAAGAGTGTTCTGTGTAAGGCAAGTGAGGATCAAGTGTTCAGTGTAAGGCAAGTGGGTAATGTGCATTTAGAGTAAGGCAAGTGGGAAATGAGTATTTAGAGTAAGGCAAGAGGAGCGAGTGTTCAGTGTAAGGCAAGTGAGGAGCGAGTGTTCAGTGTTAGGCATGTGAAGAGTAAGTGTTCTGTGTAAGGCATGTGAGGAGCAAGTGTTTAGTTTAAGGCAAGTGGGGAATGTGGGTTCAGTGTAAGGCAAGTGGGGAATGAGTGTTCAGTGTAAGGCAAGTGAGGAGCGAGTGTTCAGTGTAAGGCAAGTGAGGAGCGAATGTTCAGTGTAAAGCAAGTGAGGAACGAGTCTTCAGTGTAAGGCAAGCGAGGAGCGAGCGTTCAGTGAAAGGCAAAAGAGTGAGTGTTCAGTGTAAGGCAAGTGAGGAAAGTGTTTAGTGTAAAACAAGTGAGGAGCGAGTGTTCAGTGTAAGACATATGAGGAGCGAGTGTTCAGTGAAAGGCAAATGAGGAGTGTTCAGTGTAAGGCAAGTGTGGAGCAAGTGTTCATGTAAGGCAAGTGGGAATGTGTATTTAGTTTAAGGTAAGCGGGTAATGAATGTTCACTGTAAGGAAAGTGAGGAGCGAGTGTTCAGCATAAGGCAAGTGAGGAGCGAGTGTTCAGTGTAAGGCAAGTGAGGTGCGAGTGTTCAGTGTAAGGCAATTGAGGAGCAAGTTTTCAGTGTAAGGCAAGTGGGGAATGAGTGTCCTGTGTAAGGCAAGTGGGAATGTGGTTCAGTGTAAGGTAAGCGGGTAATGAATGTTCAGTGTAAGGTAAGTGAGGAGCAAGTGTTGTGTAAGGCAAGTGGGGAGCAAATGTTCAGTGTAAGGAAAGTGAGGAGCGTCTGTTCAGTGTAAGGCAAGTGGGGATTGAGTGTTCAGTGTAAGGCAAGTGGGGAATGGGTGTTCAGTGTAAGGCAAGTGAGGAGCAAGAGATTAGTGTAAGGCAAGTGAGGAGCAAACAGTGTAAGGCAAGTGAGGAGCAAACAGTGTAAGGCAAGTGAGGAGCATGTGTTGAGTGAAAGGCAAATGGGGACTGAGTGTTCAGTGTAAGGTAAGTGGGAAATGAGTGTTCAATGTAAGGCAAGTGAGGAGAAAGTTGTCAGTGCAAGGCAAGTGAGGAGAAAGTGTTCAGTGCAAGGCAAGTGAGGAGAAAGTGTTCAGTGCAAGGCAAGTGAGGAGAAAGTGTTCAGTGCAAGGCAATGAGTAGCGTGTGTTCGGTGCAAAGTAAGTGATGAGCGAGTATTCAGTGTAAGGTAAGCAGGTAGTGAGTGTTAAGTGTAAGGCAAGTGAGGAGCGAGTGTTCAATGTAAGGCAAGTGAAGAGCAAGTGTTCAGTTTAAGGCAAAAAGGGAGTGAGTGTTCAGTGTCAGTAAGGTAAGTGAGGAAAGTGTTCAGTGTAAGGCAAGTGAGGAGCGAGAGTTATGTAAGGCAAGTTAGGAGCGAGTATTCAGTGTAAAGCAAGTGAATAGCGAGTCTTCAGTGTAAGGCAAGTGAGGAGCGAGTGTTCACTGTAAGGCAAGTGAGGAACGAGTGTTCAGTATAAGGCAAGTGAGGAGCGAGTGATCAGCGTTTGGCAGGTAAGGAGCGAGTGTTCAGTGTAAGGCAAGTGAGAAATGTTCAGTGAAAGGCAAGAGAAGTGGGTGTTCAGGGTAAGGCAAGTGAGGTAAGAGTGTTCAGTGTAAAGCAAGTGAGGATAAAGTGTTTTGTAAGGCAAGTGAAGAGTGAGTGTTCAGTGTAAGGCAAGTTAGGAGCAAGTGTTCAGTATAAGGCAAGTGTGGACAGTGTTCAGTGAAAGGCAAATGAGGAGCGAGTGTTTTTGTAAGACAAGAAACGAGTGTTCAGTGTATAGCAAGTGAGAAGCGAGTGTTCAGTGTAAGGCAACTGAGGAGTGAGTGTTCAGTGTACGACAAGTGAGGAGCCAGTGTTTAGTGTAAGGCAATATAGGAGCCAGTGTTCCTTGTAAGGCAAGTGAGGAGCGAATGTTCAGTGTAAGGCAAGTTTGGAATGAGTGTTCAGTGTCAGGCAAGTGAGAAGCGATTGTTCAGTGTAAGACAAGTGAGAAACGAGTGTACAGTGTATTGTAAGTCAGAAGCGAGTGTTCAGTGTAGGGCAAGTGAGGAGCGAGTGTTCACGCAAGGCAACTGAAGAGCGACTGTTCAATGTAAGGCAAGTGAGGAGCGAGTGTTCAGTGTAAGGCAAGTGAGGAACGAGTGTTTAGTATAAAGTGTGGAGCGAGTGTTCAGTGTAAGGCAAGTGAGGAGCGAATGTTCAGTGTAAGGCAAATGAGAAACGAGTGTTCAGTGTATGGCAAGTGAGAAGCGAGCATTCAGTGAAAGGCAAGTGATGAGCGAGTGTTCACTGAAAGGCGAGTGAGGAGCGAGTGTTCAGCGTAAGGCAAGTGAGGAGCAAGTGTTCAATGTGAGGAGAGTGAGGAGTGAGTGTTCAATATACGGCAGGTGAGGAACAAGTGGTCTATGCAAAGCAAGTGAGGAAAGTGTGTTCAGTGTAAGGCGAGTGAGGAGCGAGTGTTCAATGTATGGATAGTGAGGAATGAGTGCTCAATATACGGCAAGTGAGGGGCTAGTGTTCAATGTAAGGCAAGTGATGAAGGTGTTCAGTGTAAGGCAAGTGAGGAACGAGTATTCAGTGTAAGGCAAGTGAAAAGCGAGTGTTCAGTACAAGACAAGTGAAGAGCGAGTGTTCAGTGAAAGGCAAGAGTGAGTGTTCAATGCAAGGCAAGTGAAGAGCAAGTGTTCTCTGTAAGACAAAAGAGGAATGAGTGTTTAGTGTAAGGCAAGTGAGGAGTGTTTAGTGGAAGACAAGTGTGGAGCAAGTGTTGTGTACGGCAAGTGAGGAGCGAGTGTTCTGTGTGAAGCAAGTGAGTAGCGAGTAAAATGTGTGAGGCAAGTGAGTAGCGAGTGTTCAATGTAGAGCACGTGGGGAGCGAGTGTTCAGTGTAAAGTGAGGAGCGAGTGTTCAGTGTAAGGTATGTGAGGAGCGAGTGTTCAGTGTAAGGCAAGTGAGGAGTGAGTGTTCAGTGTAAGGCAAGTGTGGAGCGAATGTTCAGTGTAAGGCAAGTGTGGAATGAGTGTTCAGTGTTAGGCAAATGAGGGGAGAACGTTCAGTGTAAGGCAAGTGAGAAACGAGTGTTCAGTGAATGGCAAGTGCAAAGCGTGTGTTCAGTGCATGGCAAATGAGGAGCGAGTGTTCAATGTAAGGCAACTGAGGAGCAAATGTTCAATGTAAAGCAAGTGAGGAGCGAGTGTTCAATGTAAGGCAAGTGAGAAGCGAGTTTTTAGTGTAAGGTAAGTGTGGAACGAGTGATCAGCGTATGGCAAGTGAGGAGCGAATGACCAGTGCAAGGCAAGTGAGGAGCAAGTGTTCAATGTAAGGCAAGTGAGGAACGAGTGTTCAGAGTAAAGGAAGTGAGGAACGAGTGTTCAGTGTAAGGAAAGTGAAGAGCGAGTGTTCAGTGTAAGGAAAGTGAAGAACGAGTGTTCAGTGTACGGGAAGTGAGGAATGAGTGTTGTGTAAGGAAAGTGAAGAGCGAGTATTCAATGTAAGGCAAGTGAGAAGCGAATGTTTAGTGTAAGGCAAGTGAGAAACGAGTGTTCAGTGTATGGCAAGTGAGAAGTGTGTGTTCAGTGTAAGGCAAGTGACGAGCAAGTGTTCAGTGTAAGGTGAGGAGCGAGTGCTCAGTGTAAGGCAAGAGGAGCAAGTGTTTATTGAAAGGCAAGAAAGGAACGAGTGTTCAGCGTAAGGAAAGTGAGGAACGAATGTTCAGTGTAAGGAAAGTGAAGAGCAAACGTTCAGTGTAGGGCAAGTGAGAAACGAGCGTTCAGTGTAAGGCAAGTGAGGAGCAAGTGTTAAATGTAAGGATAGTGAGGAGTGAGTGTTCAATATACAGCAAGTGAGGAGCAAGAGTTCAATGTAAGGCACGTGAGGAGCGTGTGTTCAATGTAAGGAAAGTGAGGAGCGAGTGTTCAATGTAAGGAAAATGAGAAGCGAGTGTTCAATGTAAGGCAAGTGACGAGCAAGTATTCAGCACAACACAAGTGAGGAGAGTGTTCAATTAAGACAAAAGAAGTAGTGTTCAATGTAAGGCAAATGAGAAGTGAGTGTTCAGTGTAAGGCAAGAAAAGAACGAGTGTTCAATGTAAGGCAAGTAAGGAGCGAGTGTTCAGTGTAAGGCAAGTGAGGAGCGAGTGTTCAATGTAAGGCAAATGAGGACCGAGTATTCAATCTAAGACAAGAAAAAAACGAGTGTTCAGTGTAAGGTAAGTGAGGGACGAGTGATCAATGTAAGGCAAGTGAGGTCCGAGTGTTCAGTGTAAGGCAAGTGAGTAACGAGTGTTCAATGTAAGGTAAGTGAGGAGCAAGTGTTCTGTGTGAGGCAAGTGAGGAGCAAGTGTTCATTGTAAACCAACTGACGAGCGAGTGTTCAGTGAAAGGCAAGTGAGGAACGAGTGTTCAATGTAAGGCAAGTGAGGAGTGCATGTTCAATATAAGGCAAGTGAGAAACGAGTGTTCAATGTAAGGCAAATGAGGAGCGAGTGTTCAATGTAAGGCAAGTGAGGAGCGAGTGTTCACTGTAAACCAAGTGAGGAACGAGTGTTCAGTTTAAGGCAACAGAGGAACGAGTGTTCAATGTAAGACAAGTGAGGAGCAATTGTTCAATGTAAGGCAAGTGAGGAACGAGTGTTCAATGTAAGGCAAATGAGGAGCGAGTGTTCAATGTAAGGGAAGTGAGGAGTGAGTGTTCAATGTAAACCAAGTGAGGAAAGTGTTCAGTGTAAGGCAAATGAGGAACGAATGTTCAATGTAGAGCAAGTGAGGAGTGAGTGTTCAATGTAAGGCAAGTGAGGAAAGAGTGGTTAATGTAAGGCAAGTGAGGAGTGAGTGTTCAATGTAAGGCAAGTGAGGAGTGAGTGTTCAATGTAAGGCAAGTGAGGACTGACTGTTCTGTGTAAGGCAAGTGAGGAAAGAGGGGTCAACGTAAGGCAAGTGAGGGGCGAGTGTTCTGTGTGAGGCAAGTGAGGAGAGAATGTTCTGTGTGAGGCTAGTGAGAAGTGAGTGTTCAATGCAAGGCGAGTGAGGAGCTAGTGTTCAGTGTATAGCAAGTGAGAAGTGAGTGTTCAGTGTAGGACAAGTGAGGAGAGTGTTCAGTGTAATGCAAGTGGGGAGCAAGTGTTCAGTGGAAGGCAAGTGAGGAAAAGTGTTCAGTGGAAGGCAAGAGAGGAAAAGTGTTCAGTGTCAGGCCAGTGAGGAGGATGAGTTAAGTGTAAGGCAAATGACGAGCGAGTGTTGTGTAAGGCAAGTGAAGAGTGGGTGTTCAGCGTAAGGCAAGTGAGGAGCAAGTGTTCAATGTGAGACAAGTGTGAAGAGTGAGTTCAGTGTAAAGTAAGTTAAGATCGAGTGTCTTGTGTAAGACAAGTGAGAAGAGTGTGTGTTCAGTGTAAGGCAAGTGAGGAACGAGTGTTCAGTGTAAGGCAAGTGAGGAGCAAGTGTTCAGTGTATGGTATGTGAAGGGAGTATGTTCAGTGTAAGGCAAGTAAGGAACGAGTGTTCAGTGTTATGCACGTAAGGAGCAAGTATTCTGTATAAGTCAAGTGAGAAGCGAGTGTCCAGTGTAAGGCAAATGATTAGCGAATGTTCAGTGTAAGGCAAGTGAGGAGGAAGTGTTGTGTAAGGCAAGTGAGGAGCAAGTGTTCACTGTAAGCCAAGCAAGGAGCATGTGTTCAGTGTAAGGCAAGTGAGGAGCAAGTTTTATATGTGAGGCAAGTGAGGAGCAAGTGCTCAGTGTAAAGCAAGTGAGGAGCGAGTGTTCAATGTAAGGCAAATGAGGAGCGAGTGTTCAATGTAAGGCAAGTAAGGAGCGAGTGTTCACTGTAAACCAAGTGAGGAATGAGTGTTCAGTTCAAGGCAACAGAGGAACGAGTGTTCAATGTAAGACAAGTGAGGAGCAAGTGTTCAATATAAGGCAAGTGAGGAGCGAGTGTTCAATGTAAGACAAGTGAGGAGTGAGTGTTCAATGTAAACCATGTGAGGAAAAAGTGTTCAGTGTAAGGCAAGTGAGGAACGAGTGTTCAATGTAAAGCAAGTGAGGAGCGAGTGTTCAATGCAAGGCAATTGAGGAAAGAGTGGTCAGTGTAAGGCAAGTGAGGAGCGAGTATTCAATGTAAGGGAAGTGAGGACCGACTGTTCTGTGTAAGGCAAGTAAAGAACGAGTGTTCAGTGAGAGGCAAGTGAGGAGAGTGTTCTGTGTGAGGAAAATGAGGAGAAATTGTTCTGTGTGAGTCAAGTGAGGAGCAAGTGTTCAATGCAAGGCAAGTGAGAAGCAAGTGTTCTGTGTAAGGCAAATGAGGAGCAAGTGTTCAGTGTGAGGCAAGTGAGGAGTGTTCAGTGTGAATTAAGTGTGGAGTAAGTGTTCAGCATAAGGAAAGTGAGGAGCAAGTGTTCAATATAAGGCAACTGAGGAGCAAATGTTCAGGGTAAGGCAAGTAAGGGGCGAGTGTTTTGTGTGAGGCAAGTGAGGAGAGAGTGTTCTGTCTGAGGCTTGTGAGAAGTGAGTGTTCAATGTAAGGCAAGTGAGGAGCGAGTGTTGTGTAAGGCAAGTGAGGAGCAAGTCTTCACTGTAAGGCAAGTGAGGAACAAGTGTTCAGTGTAAGGCAAGTGAGGAGCAAGTGTTCAGTGTAAGGCAAATGAGGAGCAAGTGTTCACTGTGAGGCAAGTGAGGAGAGTGTTCAGTGTGAAGTGTGGAGTAAGTGTTCAGCATAAGGAAAGTGAGGAGCAAGTGTTCAGTGTATGGCAAGTGAGGAGCAAGTGTTCATTATAGGGCAAGTAAGGAGCAAGTGTTCACTGTAAGGCAAGTGAGGAGCAAGTGTTCAGTATATGGCAAGTGAGGAGCAAGTGTTCAGTATATGGCAAGTGAGGAGCAAGTGTTCAGTGTAAGGCAAGTGAGGAGCAAGTGTTCAGTGTAAGGCAATGGAGGAGTGAGTGTTCTATGTGAGGCAAGTGAAGAATGAGTGTTCTGTGTGAGGCAAGTGAGGAGTGAGTGTTCAGTGTAAGTGAGGTGCAAGTGTTCTATGTGAGGCAAGTGAAGAGTGAGTGTTGTGTGTGAGGCAAGTAAGGAGTGAGTGCTCAGTGTAAGGCAAGTGAGGAGTGACGGTTCTATGTGAGGCAAGTGAGGAGCGAGTGTCCAATGTAAGGCAAGTAAAGAGTGAATGTTCAGTGTAAGACAAGTGAGGAGCGAGTGTTCAGTGTAAGGCAAGTAAGGAGCAAGTGTTCAGTGTAAGACATGAGCGGAGCAAGTGTTGTGTAAGGCAAGTGAGAAGTGAGTGTCAGAGTAAGGCAAGTGAAGAGTGAGTGTTCAGTGTAATGCACTCCAAGCATGAGGCAAGTGAGGAGCAAGTGTTCATTGTAAGGCAAGTGAGGAGCAAGTGTTCAGTATAGGGCAAGTGAGGAGCAAGTGTTCAATGTAAGGCAAGCAAGGAGCACATGTTCCAAACAAGGCAAGTGAGGAGTGAGTGTTCTGATTGAGGCAAGTGAGAAGCAAGTGTTCAGTGTAAGGCAAGTGAGGAGCGAGTGTTCTGTAAAGCAAGTGGGGAGTGAGCACTCTGTGTGAGGCAAGTGAGGAGCATGTGTTAAGTGTAAGTCAA
>JAUUDW010011471.1:0-12481 GCA_032361385.1 Panulirus guttatus | reverse complement strand
TACGAGGAGAGAGTTTTACAATCCTATTGCCCCCGATTCTTAACCTTAAATATGTTCCATTTCTTTGCTTAGCCTGATCTGGGTGTGAGTGATTACCATTTGTATATTACCAGGAAAGAGAGAGTTTTGCACTCGTATGGCCCCATCTAATAACCTTGACATATGCACCATGTCTTTACTCCTGTGTGTAAGATGTGGCCCCACGAGTTTATATGTAAGCTCCATCCCAATACAGTACGAATTGGTAATTACAAAAATAGGTGACTACACACTCCAACCTATGTCAGGTATCCATTTATCGACGAGGGCCGAAGGGAAGATAAACAACTTGGCTCGCTATGGACCAACTGACGCGCCCTGGATTCGAACCTGTGCGGGGTCGTGCGTGAATCATGGTCAGTGACGCTAACCACAACATTAAAGAAGTAAATGTGTGAGAGAGAGAGAGAGAGAGAGAGAGAGAGGTTATAACCATGCTAGTGGGCGTGAGCAAGTTTCCTGCATGAGAACCGAATGACCAGCAAGACTCTTCCATTTATCCCGCGTCAGTGAATGTTGTTCAATGATTTAATTGATTTGTGCCAGGAACCCAGGTAACTTTATTGTGCACCCCATACTCATCCTGTGAGCAGTAGCAAAAGAGGTCACAAATGGTCTTAGTAAGACCCCAGTGGGGTAATATTACATGTCGTAAATAGTCACAAACAAGTATGTGTGATGACTTCCACGAAGACAACATAACCAGCTCGACTCAGCGAAGTTAAATATCCAAACTCACGGTAGTCTGGCCACAGACACAACACTTCTCGTTCATCCAATGAATCAGACTTGCAGAGCATTGGAAAAGTCTGAGATGGCTCATGTCTTCACCCCAGAGACGCTGTGGCGCGCTGAGATGTGTGGGGGAGATAGTTCACTTTTCACCTCAGGTGCTAAGGCGCACACCTCAGTCCCCTGGATTTCCCCACACCCTCACCCCTTACGGCCTCTACTTTCATCCTGGTCCCTGTCGACCCAAGCTCAGTCACCTCCCTCCTCACCCTCCACCTCAGCCCAGCTCATCCCGTGAGCCTGATTTCAGCTCACCTTACTCCATCATCCTCTCGCCCAAGGTACCGTATCTCACATTCTTTCACTCAACTTACCTGATCTCATTCATTGACACAACCCCACCAAATCTGATAACATTATCCAGATCCCTAGCCACCTAATTCCATTTCGCTGATCAAAATCCATCTAAATCCCCAAATAACCTCGATCCACCTCATGACCTCAACTCAAGTGACCTCGTGATTCAGCAACCAACGTACTTCATCCTGTCATCCTGACCCCAACCGACGTAACCTCACTTTCCTAATCCCATCATCCTAACGCCATCCCACCTGAATGCCTCCGCCGCAGCCTCACAACCCGAGCTATCCTTCTATCCCCACATGCCAGCAGAACCTGCACAGTGAAGGCCACGGCGTGGATGGGCAAACAGCCGACACCTCTTGGTAATGTGCACCGTCACAGCTGCTGATTACAGTCCTCGGAATTACCCTCTTGGGACGCCGCTCTCAGTCCTCTTTTTCTGGTGGTATCGAACACCAAGACAACCTGCGGCGCGAAATGCGGCAAGCAACGCATCATAACTACAGCACCTGAAATATCTGTAAACCACTAAAACACCAAATTTCTTTAACACTTCAGCATATCACTCTCGGCAGATGAATTATATTTTGCTAAACACGAGATGAGAAAGAGCGGACGTGGGGGGAGCAGCAGCAGCAGCAGAGTGGCAGGCAGAGACAATAAGAAATAATCGCCCTATATTACTGTTTTATCCAAGGTCGCATGGGAAAAAGTGGACCCTACCTGTACCACTACCTGTCATAGCCGCATCACTACCACCACAACAACCACAACCTGCCTTGCTCCCACCACTATCACCACCAGCACCACTACCAGCATTACTATCATCAACACAACCCCTTCCCCTCGATCGCATCACCATTATCAAATACCTAAGCCCTACCAACACCATCACAACTCCGTTTGGTCACAATATACAACAACACCACTACCGCCTTCGGCCACCACCAGCACCACCTGCCGCGGCCTCACTGCCACTAGCACATACCTGAAGCAGACCAGCCAACCCTGGCCAACCCCACGCCCAGCATATGGTATATGACTCCACACCTGAGCTGGGTGCTGCACACTGAGGCGTGTGCCTCACTGTACAGGTGTGGCAAGAAGGCGGCCAGGATGACGGGCCGCCCATCCCTCCAGGCTGGTATATTTCCTCGCAAGCTGTCCGGCACCCTGACCACCGCTGCTGCTCGGACACACACATTTGCATGCACATTCCGATATGGCCGAAGAATTTCCCCATGATAGAGGAAAGGCAGAGAGTGGAGAAAAGGGTGGGTGATGACGGTCAGGGTGGGGCAGGGGTGCAGAGAGAGGAGGAGGGAGATGGGCTGACAAGAGTGGGTGTTGGGGAGGGGAATGCCTGGTGTAGGTCCAAATGCAACTAATATTTAACGAAGAGCCACCATGGGAGGGTTTCAATGCTATTATCAACCTTTTGTACTTTAAACTTCCACCAGCAAAAATGACTATTTGTAAGGTGTGTGTGTGTGTGTGTAATAAATGTAATGACACGCGGCTTGTTTAGTTACTGCACTAACTGGCTGAAGAAAACATAACGATTATAAGATACGAGGAGGAGGATTGAGAAAGTACTGAAAAAGAGGATCTACGTGGCACAAGTGGAGGGAGTCAGAGGAAGGGGATGACCAAAGAGATGGACGGATGGAGTGAGATTGGCTTTGGGATGCCGGGGCTGAGCATCTAGAAAGGCGAGAGGCGTGCATGGCAAGAACATATTGAAGGGATGCGGTGTACTGAGAAGTAACGTGCTATCAAAGGGGTGGACCATAACATATGAAGCGGTCTGGGGAAACAACGGAATTGGTCCGTGAGGCTTGGTTGTAGATGGTGGGCTCTAGTTTCGGTGCATTATGCATGAGAACTAGAGAGTGGGTGTGAGGGCATATAGCCGGGAAACTACGAACTATGGAAAAAAAAAACTTAAAGCATGCCGTTAAGGAGTGTGATATAGAGCCTCCCAAACTGCAGCTGATGTTCACAATGCTTGGTAAGGAAAATGTTCTTGTAGAGGCCTGTGCGAACTCGGATGGGTTCGACGCGGTTGTGGTGCCGAACTGCAACTCCGGGACACAGGATCTCTAGTGGCAGGATAGTACGATGGCGAGATGGTGAAGCAGCTTTATCTCGACTCAGTGTGTGTGTGTGTGTGTGTGTGTGTGTGTGTGTGTGTGTGTGTGTGTGTGCGTAGAGATGGGGGTGTTTATGTGTATATGGAAACCTACACTGTGGTGACAGTATTCAGCGTATATAGTATCCCTCCATCGCTTTGCTCCCTCATATCTAACTTCCTCTCCGTGGTTGTTGACGGATCGGCCACCTCCTTTCTCCATCAACAGCGATGTCCCTCAAGATTCTATCTTGTCTCCTACACTTTGTCTCCTTTTTATAAACGATTTCCTTTCTTCCAAAAACAACCAAATGTTTTCATACGCAGACGAATCAACACTGTATTCTTCCACATCCTTTAATTCTGCTCTTTCTCTCACTCGCTCTGCATCTCGTCTCGACACAACTTCCTCAACAAACTCGGACTTGGACAGGATATCATTGTGTGGTAGACGAAATCTGGTTAAGTTTAATGCCCCCAAGACCCAGTTTCTACCCATCTCTTTACTCACAGTTCCTCACAACTTTCCTCTCCTTTGACGGTTCTGTAATTCCATCTCTTGATTCAATAAATATAATTGGTATTACTGTAACATCAACTCGTTCTTGGAAAACTCACATTACGGAAATAGCCTCTAAGAAACTGAAAGTCTTGTTCAGATATCGAAATTTCTTCCCTTCCGAACAGTTGCTCTTTTTATACAAAGGCTTGATCCGTCCTTGTATGGAGTACTGCTCCCACGTCTTGGGCGGTTCTAGCTCTGCATCCTTATTTGATGGAGACAGAGCAGAGTCGAAAGCGGCCCGACTTACAAACTCTACCGGGCTAACTTTCAAATTTGACCCACTTGCCCTTAGCCACAATGTTGGGTCACTCTCCCTCTTCTAAAGGTATCATTTTGGTTTTTGCTCCGAAAAGATGGCTGCCTGTGTGCCCCCACCACTAGCTAGACCAAGTAATACTTGGCAAGCTGCTGCGTAACATGATTACCGTGTGGCCATGACAACTCAAGACTGGGCCGTTTTGAAAACAGTTTCTTTTCTTACATCTTCAAGTTTTGGAACTCTCTACCATCTCATGTCTTTCCCAATAACTATGACCTGGCACATTTCAAAAGACAGGTTTTTCATTTCCTCCAAAATTCGTAAGTACTTTCCCTTTCTCTTCTTTTACCCTTTTCATTAACTTCTCTATATTTGAATCAAGGCCCGGTCTTTATGTAAACTTTGTCCATGACTGGAGCTCCAACGTAAGATAATGATAATAAACAAAATAGCATTTACGTGGCAAACAAGTTACATCCTTCAGTTCATTTTACAGGCACACTAGCAAATAAATCAACGACTTTAATCTGCTGTGGAGATTGGCCGACTCCAGCTTATAACACGTCCAGAAACACTAGAAGATGAAATATAATCTCATTCAAGACATACATCCTGATCATTAGCTCTCCAATTAAGTGGAGGAAATACGACTGCTACTTCGAAACCTACAATAATCACCAATTACCTGATTCCATTTGCATAATTGTACCTCATCGACACCTGTTAATACTCGGTCGGGTAATTGCCGGTATTGTGTTACCCCTGCCATTTCACATGATAAGACGCACTATGTTAATATCTAAAAATATACTAGTATCTGCAGCACAATCACCGCCCACATACTAGATAAAGATGCGACCCTCACCCTCCCCATACTTAAGACCAGCACACTACAGGAATCCCACACATCAGAGAATCCTCACGCGCTAGTCTTCCCACCCACATACTAAACCACCACATCATACTTGGCAACGCCTACATTCCAGGCAACGTCTGTATACCAAAGGACTCCTAGAAAAGACAAAACCCCGCCTACTAACAGTCTCCTTTATACCAGATGACCAACACATACTACTGACGAGGTTCCCCGGCATACTACATACACCCTGTAAGTAAATTACTCTTGTGCACTAGATCCCAGGTGTAAGAGAACAATCCCTAAATGCAAGGCTTCCTTTCCTCCATTTTCTACATGATTTCTACATAGCAGGACCCCCCAAACCTTTATCTTACGCACATCTTATACATCTTACGCTGGTTCCGGGGCCTTCCTCAACCCCCGCTGCTTAGCCTGGTCTGCCAGGCTAACTGATGCTGTTCACAGAGACGACTTCAACACGACCCGCGTATGCAAGACGGACCCTGTATACCACAACCATCCCCCCCCCCTCGACACTAACAACATCCCCACCACACAGGTGCACCCAAGCTTAACTCACGGCCAGGAAGCATAGCACTTCACTGCTGGACTACCATACGGTCCTGTATGATGATCACATGCCGAAGGAGCAATGCCACGCGTACCCTCCATTACATAGCGTCCACACGTCTGTACGTAAAGTGTCACGCCCTCAAGGCGAACCTCATCTCACAAGTCTCGTTTCACGCCCACAACCCTTACCTTACGCCTGATTTACGTAATATTTAGAGATCTACCCCCAAAGCTCGGCAAAGTCCAAGAGCAGCTTGGACTCGGCTCAAGCTGTGAGGGTAGAAGACTGCCGAAGACGACGTAAGGTACGCGTAAAGTAAGGGTTACGGGCATGAAACAAAGACTTGTAGGATGAAGTTAGCCTCGTGGGCGCGACACCAGTCATACATGTGAGGAGGCTAAACTTGTGGGTGGGAAACGAGACGCTTACTGGCCATCTGCTAAAGTTCTGGGGCGAATCTGACCCGTAAGAGAGACAACTACCCCTATGGTCTTATGGGCGAGAGAGGTTTTATCTGGACGAAAACTAGATCTGTTATCGAGAGATCAGACAAGAGGCAAGGCTATGGCAAAAGAGGCAGACATTCAAACACAACTAGTTTCCTCTTCCAACTATTTCAATAACACCTTTTTTCCGCCCACCTGAGCGCCCTTAAAAAAACATATGTCCCTTCGTGGACTGGTCTTCTTAGAATACTTGACACTCCTCTTGGCTACTCCCAGGAAATCAATAACACAAGCACACGTGGGGGTATCAAGTCAACAATATCCAGGAAACAAACAAACTTGTTTCCAGTGATCCCTATCTCTTGGGGGACCTCAGCTTTGGCTTCTGGTAAAAATCTCCCGCAGCGTCTTTAAGATGATGTCAAGATAGAAGACCACTCCCTTCCTCTGGTAAGGAATTGAGGCTCTCCTCCTACTGCCTTTCTTTTCTGTTTTAATGGCTCTGCACATGACCTGTTCGAGGGGGGGTCTCTTTCCTAAATCTTTTTTTTACGTGACTTGTGCTAGAAGGGTTGGGTCAACTCGCCTCTCGCAGAAATACCCTTTGTGACCTCTGTAATCCTTTTGCGCTACCGCTCAGAGAATGAGCATGGGATGCACAATAATTTTGCCGGTGTAACCGGCTGAAATCAAAATCAATCTTATAGAGCAAGTCCTGTCCTTCCTTCTTCTGCTTCCTACCCAAGGCCCTGTTATCTCACCTTCCTCAATGACCCTCGCATACGGCTCTACCACCCTTCAGGATATTAGTGACTTGAGATCAACATCATCTCTGATCTTGCTTAAGGGTTCTTACCCAAACTCCATTTCATCTCCCATAATGCTTACTGGGTCTTACCCAAATCTTTCTTACCATCTATCACCCTTACTGGTTCTTCCTCGAGTCACAAACACCCCTTAGTCATCATGAACGAAGCTCAACGTCTGGGCACTCTTAACTGCTATTACCAAAGGCAGTCTTACCTTTCATCACCTTCAAAGGATCTTACCAAGGTCAGTCTCACCCCCATAATCCTCAACGGCTCTTAACCCAAGTCACCCCGGAACACTCTTAATGGACTGTAACCCAGTCACTTACCTCCCTTCACTCTGACAGGCTCCCATAATAGCTCTTATGTAAGCAGTTATCAACTCCTTTCACTTTCTATGGCTCTTAGCAAAATCAATTATTTTCCTTCACCATAAACGGCATGGACAAATCACTCAAACCTTAATAGTTAGGAGAAATCACTTAACTTTCCACCATTAATCTAACAAAAAATCACTCAACCTTTCACCATTTATGGTCAGAAGAAATCACTCAACTATTTAAAACTAATGACTCTTACAAACACCAATTGCCTCCACCCACCATTACTGGTTCTTACCCAAAGTGCTTTCAGTTTCACTCACCCATGACGATGATGATGTCACAGACACCTCTACACCCAATGCAGTTCCAATATCATACCTTCACTAACGCACTAACTTCAAAAAGATCTTTTTTTAGAAACTGCTTCACACATCTGCACCCTCATTATACTCGTACTCCTAACTTATCATTATACCTAAAACACTTCACTATACCGCTTTACCCCCCCTGGGGAGGGGGGGGTTAGGTCCCTGGGCCCCACTCGAGCCCACTTGTCATCCTCCAATGTCTATATACTGTACCCACTGTATGCTCTATACTGGCCTCCACCTACCCCTAAATATGTGCCCTTCATCCGTACTCTCATTGAAATGCTTTGTATCTCTAGACTATAAATATCTCAAAATTAAAGAACTAAAACCTCCCGGAATTGTGCATCTACACAACATCCTTACCCTCACTAACCCCTGAACCAGGACAACCCACTCCACCTACACCCTATGCACACGTTTTTAACACTCTGCAGCTATCATACACCCTCAGTACACTTTCCTTGTAACACTGTGCCTCATACACACAACTTTAGTATATCCTTTCACGACCCATTACATTCACTGTGCCTACACCATCAGCGCACCCTACTTGCCAGCCTTCATCTCCCCTCGCTACACCCTCTCCCCACGCAGCACCTCCCGTCCCCTACACCCCAGTACACCCTGAGCGCAACCCTCCACTCTAGCCACACCCAGGCCCTCAAAACGAGACCACACACACTCTGTATACAAATCAGGTCCCTGGACAGCTATGATGGACAGATCCACGCATGGGGCCCATCACAGGAAGTGCTGGTGCTGGCGATGGTGGTGGGCACTGGTAAGTGATGGTGGTTGTGCAGGTTATTTTGTAGTCGGTGGTGCAGGGTGGATCGCTAGGGTAGTAGACGGTTCTGGTATGTTATGGCAGAGGAGGATATTTGGTAGGCGGAGGTGGAGAGTGAGAGTAATGGTGGTGATGATGGTAACAGGTGGTTGACGGGTGCTGGTAACTCATGAAGGTACTGGTTGGTGGTACATATGATGGTAGTAGGTAAAGACAGCAGCAGCAGGGGAAAACAAGGCAGCAGACAATAAATTCCTTCAATTCTTCCTCCCCCCTCCTGTGGTGTACAACCTTTCAACATCCCCCTCCCCTGTATACACCATTTTATATTCCCTCTATCGTGTATGTGTACTCAATATTCTCTCCCACTTTCTCTCTCCCGTGTACATGTACTCAATATTCCCTCCTGCTCTCCCTCCCCCGTATATATCTACTCAATATCACTTCCTACTTTTCTGTGTACATCAACATGGGATCCCTCTCCCTGTACATGCAATGACGACCCCCCTCCTCTCCTCCCTCACATACATTTCTGTTCACCTTTCTCCCATATAAACTCCCACAACCCTTACTGCCCCCCCCCCCCACTCCATCTTCACTACCCCGTCCCGCGACCTCCAGGTATAGACCCACACTCCAAGGACCTACCTCCACGGCTCCTACACATAAACAGCTCACCAATCAGCTTATCTGGCCCTGCGTCAGGAAGGTGTTCGTCTCCACCTACCCCCAGGGCGGCGGCTCCCGGCTTACCCTCATCTTAACACCACACAACCTCAGAGTAAGAGAAGGAAGGTCGGATGAGACTGGAGCGAAGGGGAGCAAGGGAGGGAAGGTGATGAAGGGTAGGGAGAAGAGGAAGGCAAGAGGAAGAAGAGTCAGGTGGCAAAAGAGCAAGTATACAGAGGCAGAAATGGAAGACATATGGAGGGACGGGAGAGAGAAGGAAAGATGGGGAGGGAGGTGGTACTGTGGTAAACAAGGGGTAGATTGGCGCTCCCCCACACCACCAAGATAAGACCAGGGACAAAACCTCTCTGGTTTCACGGCTCGTTCGCCGGCGTCGTTCTCCGTCTTCGGTTATCACTGTTCTTTAACAGCAGAAATCTGCGAATCAACTGTGTACCCCTGCGCACCCGTGGGTAGTAGTAGGATTCACAAAAGGGCCGGGGACTTGGCCCCAGTGACTAAGTAATATAACGTGTCACATGATGACTGAAGTACATACAACAGGTAACGTTAAGAAATTTCTCAAGCTTCTGAGGCAAAATGTCATTAAAGGGAAAATATTTACACACATCTTGTTCCGTAGGGTAGGAATTACCTCCTAATTCCCCGACTTTACAACAGAGTACAAAATGCTGCAGGGCGTGAGAGTAATTCTGATGGTAAAGTTTACATTGTACAAGAAGGGCAAACTCTCACGGGTGTCTACAGCCAGCCTGAGTCAGGCTATATCATCAATTTATCAACCGATGTCATCTGTGGAGTCAGATGTCTGGGGTTCTTCTTGCATGGTATTCCGATGGCAGATGGATCGGTTAATGTTAGCTTCTACTCAAGTAAATATTCCTTCAGCTATAACTGTCTTAACTAAAACTGGCATTCTTCTTCTCCTAGTTCGTTTATGTTCTTTCACGGAAAAAACATAAGCCGCATATATCTTCCCCTTTACTTACATTGTGCCACTAGTATGGTTTGTACAAAACGACACTTAAAACCCGGGAATAGACTTTATGTCCTCTGGCCAAGGTCTAGTTTCTCGTGCCTTGCTGTATCCCTTTCTCTACCTTTCTCCCACCAAGGTTACTTCTTACGATGCTCGACGCGAAGAAAGCGGAAGAGGAAACGAAAGAAAAGACGACGACACCAAACGGAAGCAAGTGCTCTGAGCACGAGTCCATCCTTACACCCAGCACCCGGCACAGCGTCACGGCGGACACAGGCTAGTCGGTCATCTCTCCACCACCTACCATCAGCATAAATCGTATGGCTTTCGCTTTATCTGAAGACTGAAAGATCAAACACAAGCTAAATAAAAAAACAAACTCTCAATGGCAACCTCTTCAGCCCATTTAAATTGCTCTTCCTTCGTCATATTCACCTTTAAAATAATTTAGTCAATCTAATTGATCGACACTTTATCTCCTTTCCATCTTGTTTCCTTCCTCCCATTCCTTTCCTTTTATCGTTGTCTCTAATTTTAGCTGGGAGACGTTAAACTAATTCGTGGCAGAGATTAACCCTCAATTTACCCTAAGTTACCAACCAGCCTTTCTCTCTCCAGGTAGTACACAGCAGCCAAAGCTTCAGGCTGATATGTGAAGTAATGAGGTCATATCGTCACAATAGGCGTCATCCTAACACTTGCGTTGCCTCCTTATCAGCCTACCTCTGTAAACCACTGTCACTGAAGTCAACAGCGACAAAATCGACTGACAGCAACAGCTGCAACAACATCCTTCATATTTCCTTCACTACAAAGAGCAAAATTCTTGCAATCTACACCCGCCCAGTCTCCTCGTCAATCTCCATCCAGACACGCCCCCCCCCCCCCCTCCGCCACAGGTGTAGCAGCTACTGGACACAAAATACTCTCCTTCTAAAACTCCAACACTCATCCAGTTCCCCCTCAACCATCAGCACAACCGCTGGGAACAAAATGGTCTTCCACCAGAAATTGGTATACCATTTCAGTTCCCTGTAGCACCTGATAAGGTCCTTTACTCTGGCACTGGTAACACTACAACTACTGGAAACACAATGGCCTCCGTCCAACACTGCGCTCCACTCTTCCAGTTCCAGGGGTAAACAAAAAGTTGCTCCGACTGATGGCTTATCTTCCAGCGGCCGGGATGGCTCTGATCGGCCAGCCTCGCTTGGAATGGTGGCTTTCCTTCCCAACCACTGATTCTCTCTCTCTACATATTCTCTTTTACACTCCTACCTCCTCTTATTGTTCTTCTTCAACATCAGCATTTTCATTATCCTTCTTTTTGGATATATCTGTTATTGCAGGCTTGCACGATCTGGTCTACTGAAGAAAAAAGTCTAGAGACGTGTATCAAATCATACAGCTTTTGAGTTCAATGGTAAAATAAATCAAGATAGCTTTGGTCGAGTAAGTAAACGGAAGGGGCTGCCCTTTAAAATTGCTCACATTCAGCATTCAATAAAGAGTGGTTATGAAAAATGGATCCACTCTTTCAACCCCAGTATCAATAAGTAAGTAATGCTAACATGTGAATGGATTTCCTTCAGTTACATAGTTCTTCGAATGTGAATTTCCAAGAAGTGTAACTGAAGCAAATAAATTCACGTGCTGGCATTTTCTACTTCCTGATACAACGACTGGAAGTATGGATGCCGCTCTGTGCTGCTGCTTTCTCAAGAACCATCGTCAGGCCTACGTGAGATGAGGCGAGGTAAGGTAAGGTTAAAGTAAGGGTCACGCCTCTTGTTAAAGCTACACGAAAGACAACAGTATTGTCATAGTCGAGTGAATCATATCCGGCATTATGATCAAGCGTTTCCTTGTGGCTGGCTAGGAATCCTTAACAGTCTTCCCCTTCACTGCAAGCTTCAGACGACCCTCTGACCGTCTAAGGCTCCCAGAACACACATAAAACACACACACGCACGAGGACTGACCGTTATGATACCATCTTCTTTCCTCTAACAGCGAAGCTGTGGATTTCTCTTCCTTCTTTCGTTTTTCCTTCTTCCAACAACATTTCTGCCTTTAAGAGTTCGGTCCACAAACACCTGAAGATCTCTGATTAATTTCTCCATTCCTTTTCTAAGACACCATTTTCTTTTAACTAGAGATGACTATGAGCGGGCCATGTTTTGCCATGTCAGTCAGAAAAAACAAATTCTCAAAACAAGGTATATCCAGTGTGTGTCGGTGGGAGGCCAGGCAGAGATAACAAAAACTTTGGTGTGGAAAGCTTATGTGGGAGTCTGGTGGAGTGGTACGAGGCCTCACCAAGTATTCTGTGGGAGTATGCTGGTGTGGGAGAAGATTTCCGTGGGAGGGGGAGTGTAGAAGAATGCCAGTCTGGGTGAGTGAAGGTGGGGGTCGGAACAGTCTCTGAATACCATTGCAAGGTAAAGGTCAGCTTCAGGAAGAATAATGTACTTGATATGTTACTACAGGTCAGAGGAGACTCTTCCTCGCACACCGAACCCTGTAAATCAACCAAGGAAAGGAGAGAAAGAGT
>JAUUDW010011460.1:0-10182 GCA_032361385.1 Panulirus guttatus | reverse complement strand
TTTTTAATCATCCCGATGTTCTCTAAAACCTCCCCCTCACTCCATCTCATCGTTTTTGGAGCTATAATGTCTGCCACTGTGAAAGCAAGTTTGAAATTATGGTCCACTTCCTTACATATTCTTTTATCGTCCTTTACAATTCTTCCCCCTGAATCCCTTATCCTAATTAGCTGATCTTTAAGTGACAACTGACTCCTGATGAATTTATGGAATTTACGGATTTTCTCCTGCCTTGTCCACAATAGTCTTTCCAAAGTTTCTGTGCTCTTTTTTTTATCCTGATACATTCGTTTCTTGCTCTTGTATACCGTGCAAATGCTGGCTGGCTGGAGTACCATCTATATCTTTGCCAATGCACATCTCGAAGCTCATTTGGTTTATGAAAAATATTAAAACATTCTTTCCTTTAGGTAGAAGCACCCAAGTTCTCACTCTCTCACAGTAAATATCACAGAACCTCTCACAACAAAGCCCTGGTTCTTGGCTGCTGACCTCTTATTTCCCAACGTACTTTACCTTAGAAACTGTTAAGGTCTATTTACATTTCACGAGTATATTTCCTCTTTATGTCTTGCTTCATCATCTCATACGTTTCACTTTCCATGTTGCATCCAGCATATTCCTGAATCACGAGTTCTATTGCGATTTATATGTATAAATATGTTTATGTATATTGATATATACATATTCATTGATTTATCAACTATTGTCACGGGTCCCCTTTCTAAGAAAGGGTCCTGGTGTTACCTAGGAGTTCATTTCAAGAGGCTCATGCAGCCTGAGGCTGCGGTACTTACTATAGCAAGGAAAATGATTGACTCCTTTGTAGTGAGAAACTCTTTGACGCGACTCTCAGTGATACAGTCTCGCCAAAGGTGACTTTTCACTTGCTGTTTAACTTCAAGTAGGTGGAATGCAAATGAATACAACTACCTACAAATGAATTCAAACGACCTAAGACTATTGGATCCTAACGAGGCTGTTTGTAATAGTGGAAGAGAACAGAAACTCATGAATTAGTGTGGTAGGAGTAGAAAGACACTCAGATTTTTCAAAGAGGAAGACCTGAAGCTTCTCGTATAGCTTATGAGGTGCACATGTCAGTCATGGATTTGGAGCGAAACATTTATCAAGTCTGTGCTTAAACGTATCTGTGGTGCTGCTGTCAACTGCTCTAAATGGTAAATCATTCCATGTGTTCACAATCCTGTTGAATAAAAAGTACTTCGCCTCATTCGAGGCAAAACGAGTTTATATCCATTACTACGAGTGAAATTAAACGAATCTGTCCTTAAGGGGCTCGTTAGATCGAGATTATTGAAGCCTTTAATGACTTTGAATACTTGTATTAGATCAACTCTTAACTACAAGCATTAGATTTCCTCTTAACCTTCTCTTTTCTAAGCTAAATATATTTCATTCGTTTATCCGGCTATCACAGGATTTGTTTTTTAGTCCAGGAATCATCTTGTTACCTTGATTTTCTACTCTTTCTATTCTGTCTGTCTTTTTCCTCAAGAAGAGTGACCAAAACTAAGCTTAATATTCTAGACAGAGACGCATAAGTCAGTTGCAAAGAGTGAGAATAATTTCCCTGGACTTAAATTCGAAAGCCTTACTAAAGAATTGAAGAAGTCTGTTCGCCCTTTTACTGCTTCTGTGGACTGCTTACTTGGTTTTAGGTCACAAGATGTTAATACAACAAGCCCTTTTCATCGTTTACCTTTTGAAAGTCTACTGCATTCATACTGTAGCTTGCCTTTTCATTTTTACTACTGGCATATAAAACTTTGTACTTATCAATACTGAACTTCATTTGCCACCTGTGAGCCCAGTCCATCAATTTGTCTGAGTCAGTTTGAAGCTGCAGACGTTCAGTTTCTGTTGTAGATTTATTTCCCAACTTCATATCGTCCGCAAATTTCAGTACCTTACACAGCGGCCCATTATCAATATCATAGATATATATGAGAAAGAGAGACGGCCCTAAAACTGATTCCTGTGGCACACCGCTTGTTACATCTAACCATTCAGAGGCTTGACCATAAATTTCTACTCTTCATTTACTGCCAGTCACCCAGTTTCCTGACTATCGAAGTACAACCACATTTATAGATTGTGATTTAACTTTCGCTTGTAATCTTTGATGTAGAACTCTATCGAGTGCTTTTTGAAAATCTAGATAGATGACATTAACTGCTTCAGTTTCATTATACATGTTGATTATTTCTTAAAAGATATCAAGCAGATTTTTCAGATATGAGCATTTTCGTTGAAAACCGTCTTGGAAATCGTTTACAGTCTTATCCCTAATGATGGTTTGAATTGATTTACCAACTACAGACATTAAGCTAACTGGACGATAATTCCCGGGCAGTGATTTAAGATTTTTCTGAATATCGATGTTACATCGGTAAAGTTCCATTCCTCTGGAATATTTCGCGTAGCAAGTGAATTATTGAAAAGGGCAGTCAAGGGTTTGACTCTTTCATTTTTCACCTCTTTCAGTGTCTTCGGATAAAACTTATGGTATATCTTCATCTTTTATTTCAATATATTGTGAAACATAGATTCGGGACATGAGTTGTACCTTCGGTTGTAAATGCAGATAAAAAGATGTAATCGTAAAAAGTCTTTTGCTTTGTTGTCTCGAATCAATTCGCCATTTTCTGTAATCAGTGGCCAAAGTGATTGGCTAATGGCTCTCTTACTTCGAACATAACTATAAAACTGTTCTGGGTTTCTTTTGCTATTTTCAGCAATATGCGCTTCATAGCGACGTTTACTTTGTCGTGTAACTCTTTTACTTTCTCTACGCAAATTTACATAATATATTCTCATGTTGGTTAATGGTCGCTTTGAATTTCTTATGAACAACTACTTCCTTAGATAACAGGCACTTTTTTATTTCATCGTTCCACAACCTTAGCTTCGTTTTAGAAACAGACTGTCTATTACGCACTGGCGCACTTTCCCAAGCTACGTTTATGTCGTTTTCATTGGCTACATAATTCTAGGTTTGCCTGTCAAGAGCAAAGCCAAGGTCATTAAAATTTTCACGTTTAAAACCGTTCTTTTTTTCGCGACTGTCATGTTGACCAACATTACATACAATGTTGAAAGCGATCTCAAAAGTAAATTTGTCGGTGATTATATCTATAACTGTGTTAATGGACTTATTACATTTACAGCTGAGTTAACGGGCTTTCCACGTTTGTATGTGTGGTATGGGACATATTATTTTCATAACTATGTTATTGGGTTTATGACATTTACTTCTGGGTTATAGGGCTTACGGCATTTACAACTATGGTGTGGCACGCATTACGTTTAATCTTCGACTCTTTTTCTTATCATTACCATTTGTTTTCTCTCATTGCTTCATCGCTGACCTATAAGGCAGAGGCGTGGATGCCTCCCTCATGGCATCCTAACAAATCAGAGGAACCTCAGGAAAAACCAAGCGTCCAGTATGGCTGAATAAAGATGGTGACCCGAAACTCCAGTCTGAAATGTACTTTACATATGGCTGCAAGTCGATCGACCATCGGCCACAACAGCGACTTATCTTGCGAATGTTGACAGAAGCAAAGTGTGATGTGTGTGTTGTAATTGGTTGGGAGTTGAGGAGGAGGACGACGATGTAGCAGTGTCCTCCGTCCCTTCTGTAGCTCGGCACAGGAGGGCAGTC
The DNA here is from genome assembly GCA_032361385.1 of Panulirus guttatus. Classification (NCBI taxonomy): domain Eukaryota; kingdom Metazoa; phylum Arthropoda; class Malacostraca; order Decapoda; family Palinuridae; genus Panulirus; species Panulirus guttatus. Next base: position 6,491 of record JAUUDW010011460.1, on the reverse strand, counting down.
GTGTGGCAGGAGGCCAACACTCTCACTCCCTCGATGCGTCCCATCTGTAGGCTATAGGACGCGTGCAACATTAGTGCCACGGGCGTCATTCTTATCACCTTAAGGTGAAATGTTACAGATAAAGTTCCTTTCAATATTTATTTTATGAATATTAGTGAACGGTATAACGAAAAAATGAAAATGTTACAGAGGCTTTCATAGACAGGCCATTTTTTTTTTCACTGGACTATTTTTTTGCGGGTTTAGATTCTATGTCGAATCTCTTACTTGGTACAAAAATCTTCCACGTAACGAGAAGCAGTTCTTCACTCCCCAATCTTCCCTAATCTCTCCGACTTAACGCTTTGAAGGTGTTCAAGATTCCATGAAAGACCATTGTGTAATTTCCAGTTCCACAGCTCTTTATGTGGAAATGCCCGAGGTGTCTATTTTTTCTCTTTTTTCAAAAGTGCATCCATAATCGATGTTAGTATGACAAGCTGGAACACCACGGCCCCTCACCCTCTCTTGCTTAACGAAAGGAGGGTTAACACCTGGAGGGCGTGGCTAGCGCTGCTATCGTGGCACAACATGGATTTGACATGCCTTCCGCCTGTCCTTCCCACGAACTCCCATAGGACGTACCTATAGTACGGTCATGTATTCTCTCAGGGACTCCTCGATCGACATCACCATGTGGAAGGGGATAATTCCCAGATGGTAATGGCAAGATGATCCTGAAAGATATCCTATGGTGAGTGGCTGCTTCTGGGAGTGGAGACAAGTGTTTAAAACGCTTCCCTGATTGGCATGACCTGAAGCCGACACATTTGAGCGAGTATCATACTCTCCTCGAAGGATATTTTTGGACAACTGTAGTTCATATCAAAGGTTATCTAAATTCCACGTCCAGTGGAGCCTGACAGGTCGCCTTGGCTAACTTGGCATGATGAGAACGAGTAGGAGATGAGACTACAATTATCTTTCACTTTACACCTATATTTTACAGTGACATTTCTGTCATTATCATTTCATTTTATTCATCATTCATTTTTCTTACACAAGGATAACTTGTTATAAAACGTCTCTTGTGTTCTCAGTCTCTCACGAAATATTGCTAAACGATGATCACCTATGACCTGAAATTTTAATGTTTCTTGAACCTGATCATTTTTAAGTCTTTTCATTAAGACAGTGAAACACTTAGATCCCAACTTCTTCAGTGGCGGTGCTGAGTTACCACATATTCTCTCGAAATGACTTCTGAACAAACATAATTATTTATGAAAACGTGCATTTGTCTTCATTTCTTTGACTGCGTATACTTTATTTGAAGGCGTTGTCTCTTATGGAGATTTTAATGTCGAGCAGGTTAAGACCTTACGTAAACACATCTCCATTGTTAGCATCCATTGTGTTCAAAAGGTGCCCATGTGAGTGAGCTGTCATATAACGGTTTTGGAGACAGTCTGTACTAGTGTTGGAGACAGTCCGCGCTACTGCGTTGGAGAGAGTCCGTGCTACTGTTCTGGAGAAGTCCGTGTTTGATTTAGCATCAGTTCGTTGCGATGACAGTCACATGCTTATGGTCTCGTGTTCGACCGGTTATACAGTTACACAACGACTCCACATTGCTTATCAGTAACTACAAATGTAATGGCAAAACTGTGATCCAACTTGACCCACAGGATTCCTGTGGGAAGTCTACTGCATAGTTTGAATTAAGTGCCGCAGTGATAACTGACACGTTGTGTTAAGTAGAGAGAAAAATTAGAGATTGATTAGCATAAATGATAAATAGTTTCGTAAGTTATCCACACCGACCCCTTCCGTCATTTTGGGCCGGACTAATGTATAAGACAAAGGTTGAAAATGTGATTGATTTTTTACTTTCTTTACCTTTCACTACTTTCTTTCACCCGAGAGGACCTCGACTGGGGCATGTTTTGCCCGTGCCATGTTGGTCACTACAAAAGAATATGGAGGTGATGCTTTACCAGCCCGAGTATGTGAGTTCAAATTACTACCGAAGAGTTCTGAAAGATACACTGACACGCCAGATCGTTTTTTAATCGTTAAAGTTATTAGAAATATTTGCAACACCTCAGTAAAAAAGATCTATGCACAAATTATTTACTTTTTGTTCTATAATCAGATAATAGAAAGTGAAGGAACTCGAAGACTGATCCAACATAAGTGCCGGGTCCTGCACTACCAGAGGAGTGAGAGCTAATGAAGCCGTTAAGACACTCAACGAAACGTCGCTCGCTTAGGTATGTGATAACTTTCCAGGGTAGGTAGTAAAGCCTGGCGGCAGATGGCGTCTCAGGAAGGTGGCCTCCTCCTCCAGCAGTTGGACTTCAGTGCCTCACATACTCAAACGCTAATTGCTTACGGTGCTTTGTGTTGTTATCTATTCCACTGCTTCATTACGGATGGATTAATCGAAACTTTTTCTTTTGTAATTTTTCTTTTCATGAATGGCGTCGCCTTTTTCTTGCGAACTTACGTCGGTCCCAGTGTCCCCATTGAATTATATTTTACGACGATGATCGAATGTATAGTTCTGTTTTATAAAGGGCTGAGCGTATTCGGGGAATCCCTGAAAATGATACTGGGTGTGAAGGACATCTTACTTGTAAAGTATCCTGAAAATTGATATCTGGTCATTCATATATTTTCTGGGCCGCTGTCTCACGTGTTAATATCACCCACTACTGTTTCACGTTAAGCTTGAGTCTGTAGAGGACCTTCTGTTGCTATTAATCTTCAGCTGGTTCATATGATAGATAAGAAATTGGTTTAGACTTCCTACGTATCTTCTAGATTTTTTTTTTTTTTTTCTTTTTTAGAAATACCCGCTTGTCTTGCCCGTTTCAGTGAAGTAGCATCAGGAACAAGAAACGACTGCCTCAGTTGCACACATGAAGTCTCTAGCTGCAGTGTATTATGCACCAAAACCAGAGCCCTCCCGTCCTCAGCCAAGCCCCCCCACATAGCACTCTATGGATTAACTTCACCGCTTCAACTGCCCTATTTTCATTCCACTTACATCAGGCTGGCTTTTGGATGAAGATAGGGACTGAACGTCAAAATATAGGGGTCTTGGTGTTAAGTAGTTGGGAAACTGAGTTCAGACGTTAGAAACCTTGGCCCTGTGAAGCGAGCATTTAATGGTTAAGACATGGGAGGACTCGGCTTAAGTTGATGGACTACGTGATATATGAAAGTGTGATACTTAACGTCAACAGGTGTGTGTTAGGGGGAAGGGGGGGGGGTTATATGACATGAAGATGAGGGAGTTTTTTGAGTTAAGAAAAAGAACAGACCTCAACTTTGACTTTAAAACAGCTATGAAACAAGACCAAGGGGTGCGACATTAAAAAATGCGTGGTTAATAGGAGTGTAAGAGGAAGGGAGGTTTATTACATTTGTTACGACAATCTCTAAGTAAAGTTACGGGCAGGACGTACACATGAGTTTGTCTTTAACTTTGCTTCTCCGTCATCCTGTCGAACACCTCGCCAAAATATTGACAAACCACTTTCCTCCCGTCACCGCTGGTGAAACACCGTTGTCTCCTGTGTCTTGCAAGTGTTCTTCCCTTCTTGTACTACTTTCCAGCTGGAAGTACAACAGATCCGTTATCAGAGAGTATGTAATTTCGGAGAAGTGGCAGATGATGAAGGTATCAGAGAGGAATATCAGCGCTGTGTCAAGCTTTTTCTAAGGTGTCCGCGAGTGGCGCTACAGGAGGATTGCTGCTGTGATGTGTAATCGCTCGCTCGTTCGCACGGTCTGCAGTGGATGACATGCTATGTTAACTCCGTCCGTATGTTTGTAGGTCCTCACCTTTTGTTAACTATCGCTAGTGTTTGTTTATCATGACGGCTATTGATCATGGGATTCCTTGTTTCGCTGATCCTCAGCAGAGGTTCTGAGGTGGAGTCATGATCATGCATCTATGGTTGCGTCCCTACTTTTGGTTTGATGATCATTTTCTGATTATTAGCTTAGGTTGATAAAGCTACGTATTGATCAGACTAAGTGAGGTTATTGATTTGATAGATTCTAAGCTCTCTTTCGAAGAGGGAATAGAATCGCACACGGGTACACATGTCTATATCTACAACTCTAACTTTAGTCCCAGTCCGCCACGATTGCCAAACCATAATGAATTTTGATGAATTTTTTGCTGCTCTTAGATCTTGCTCAAAATCATCCTTGTAGGTAGTAGTTGGTAGGCACCCAACGACCAGGGAGGTATATTACCAGTGCTACCCGCCTCTGTATCAGGAGGGTTAGTGACTGGCACTTCAATGGTTGTCAAGTTGCACTCCATTGACCCAGGTAGCTGTCTTTGCTTTCTGCCTGACTAACACATGGCCTACTGGCATTCTGTCCACAAACATACAATCTCTCCTTTTCATACATAACACTTGACAACACTTAACTCGCACGGCTCAGTCTTTGTAACTCTAGATTTTCCTGCGGTGAGCGCTACTCGCTACCCCTGCCTTTTGACAAAATGGTAGGAGCAGTACATAGAAGTAGCAGGTAGGAACATTCAGTTAGGAGCATTAGGTAGAAATATTATGTGGAAGCAGTAGGTAGGAACATTAGGTAGAAGTAGTAATTAGGTACATTAGGCAGGAACCTCTGCAACACTACGCTAGCCTTGCCCTTTGCCAGTGACATGTTAAGAGTGAGGCGCTAAAGGCTAAGAAGCGGCACTGGAGTTCACCAGTTATGGAGACTCTATTGCCACCCCCTTGAAGGAGTTATAGTTGGGAACAACCGTCAGAGATACAGATAGACAGACAGGCAGACCTATATTCCTGTACATAAAGCCTGGAAAATATAATATCATCTGCTCTAAAGCATTTCTCTATTTACGGTTGTGCGCAGTCCTATACCGTGACTGATTTTCGTCGGTCGATGTGTTGACTTTTCTGCGTGAGGTCACAAGGCGCATTATTACTCGTTATGACTGATACTGGAAGTACAAATAGTGACTTCCCGCAAAATTTACAAAGAATAAGTTTGTCATCAAGAGGAAAGACCTGAAGGTTATAACAGTGAAGACGAAGCGACAGACAAGGATGGAAAAATGAGTGCAAAAGAAATAAGATTTCTCACAACGTGGAAGATTGAGGCGACTAAAAACACACAGAAAAATCGGTTATTTTTGAACATTTATGTCGAACTGAAGTGAAAAAATGAATAAGGATGCCCCCAAAATAAGATATATAACTTTAGGGTTCCATCAGTGAAAAAAGGTTGAAAACCACTGATTTAAGGTGACCTATACTATTGTCACAATTCAGCCCTATATGTTAATCGGCACTAGAGGGAGATTAAAGAAGACCATGACAGCAAGGTGACAAGCAGACAAATGGAAGTGGTTCAAACATGGCTGAGAATCAGACATGTATAAATGTTTGTGTATAGGCAGTTCGAGTCCAGATCGACTGTAAGTTAACTCACACTCCAGTCGATTCGTTTGCGCTGGCTGACAAGAGCAGAAAGCAGTGGCCGCCGAAATAGAGGACGTCTCAGGCTGGCCTCCTGAACCATCTTTCCATGAGCTTTTAACATCGACTCTCTCAAGCTTAGCTCCTCCTCCGAGGCCCGGATTGAAATCATCAGAAGACGCTGCTATGAAGTGTTGTTCAACGGCCGGAGTGGCCTGTCTTCAAAGTTGTCACTGATTTTCTCACGTGTTTTACGACTTTTCATGGGACAAGTTCGTAAGGGTCAACAGGCCACCGGTCAGACCTCTTGGCAAAATCATACAAGGCCGCTCTCTTGTCTAATTTGAGCACCCTCTCTCTGAAAGATCACTTCTCACCAATAAATCCTCTTACATTTGAATCTCTCTTTTTCACATATAATATCAGTTGTATTTTTTTTTTCATCAGTTATCAAGTATATGTAAATGGTGGTCAACTGTGAAACAGCATTTGTTGACGATAGAAAGACAGCATTGGTGGAGGCTGGGCCTGACAGGGAAGCAGTGGTTGCAACACTCATGACCCGAACGTTCGCAGCGTTATGAGGATGTCCGTTTCCCAGCATTTAGCTTTCCAAAGAAAAGGACTTGGGAAACAAGATCATCCAGGCAGGATACGCTTATCAGTGGTAAGGAATGCAATGAGCCAGAAAAAGACGACTTTCGTCACTTTGTACGGACTTTATTTTGGAAAGTTTTTGTGGAAATCGCTGGGATAGACAGTTTCCAGTCTTTCCAGTCACGAAGGATGAAAGGATTACGATAATTTCAGCCAAATATTCACATGATCGACCAGTCGGCGAATAAGCGTAGAATGCCAGAGTTAAGGTAAATCCCTACAACCCACTGTAAAGCGCCAGGCGATGAGGAGCCAGCGAGAGAAATTCCTATGCCTCTGTGAGGATGGTTGTCACTGGGCAGCGCTCTCTCTCTCTCTCTCTCTCTCTCTCTCTCTCTCTCTCTCTCTCTCGCTCTCTCTCTCTCTCTCACACACACACAC
>JAUUDW010011449.1:0-10182 GCA_032361385.1 Panulirus guttatus | reverse complement strand
TGGAAAATACCTTTTAAATGAAAATGGATGGGCATAATGATAATCATTAGGTTATAGTTTTCCATCTTACTGTATAAAGAATAGAGACTAGCTTTGCTTTTCCATTATTCTATATACGATTAACTATTCAAACTTACAAAGTTGATGTTTTTTGACTCCTAGAAATTTACCGACCCCCTGTCGACCGCTAGACATTTATCGACCCCTTGCACAGTTCCATCGACCCCTCGGGGTCTATAACGACCACCTTAGGATCCATTTGGTTAAGCTAGATTAGGCCTGTTCTTTAAACTGAGACAGAACTAGTCTGTCCCTAAGTCCTCACCACCAAGTCATCGTGGGCGCTGAAAGGAAAAGAGGAAAAATCTTAGGAATATTCCTGGGGCAGGATGTTTGGAAGCTGAAGGTCTGGTTATTGGGAAAGAAAATATGCTGATTGATTATGCCAGCGTGTCTCGTGAGGCTCTGGATGTAGGGAAATTTGGGCTTTTTGAAGTGAGCGAAGGTGCACATGAGGAGGAACGGGACATGACAGCTGGCAGCACTCCTGATATAGCTGCAATTAAAGGAAAAAAAAGTAAGCCTAGAATATACCACGTAAAGGGCAAGGTGAAGAAAGTAGCGTACATTGCCAGGGGAGATGGAAAGTGCTAAAGGACACTGGAAAGATGGACGAATAAAGTTGCACTGTCATGGAGCATGAACACAAAATAGAAGTAAATGGAAGATGCTCTTAGAATGGGTGTGCATAAAGCTGGTGGACTTTAGGGAAGGCAGATGGTGGAGACAGAAGGTATTCAGAGAACAATGAGAGAGAAGAGGAACAAGATCTCGGAGATAATTCTGGGGCTGAGGAGGAGAACGGTAAGGCAAAGGTGATGGAAAAGGAGCAGAAATAAGAGGAATTCTGAGGCAAATGGGCAGACCGAAATATTGAATAGTGCCATTACACAAGGCCAGAGTGTACGGTTAGATACAAGACAGTCAGAGAAGAGTGTGGAGCAGTGAACTGAAGGCTTAAGAGGGTATCAATCGTTCTGGATAATTTTCCTCTTATGACAATGCGGATCTTCGATAAGATTAAAGCTAAGGAAGAGAACTTAGAATGAGTGCAGGAGATAACAAAAATGCTCTCTCCAGTACGCAGACGAGTAAAGTCTTACAGAGGAAAGTCATCAGATGGAAGACCGTCTTGCCAACAAGGAGGAAAAGGAGAGGAAAAGAAGGGCAGCATGTCAGGAAGACACCTGATGCGATGATCTGCAGGTTTTAAAATCAAAGAAGCAAAGAAGAATCGGGAAATACAGGCAGGATATGGACTCCCCTGGTGTAGCAGCTAGCGTTTCTCACCGTGACGCATTCACGGGCCGCCCAGGGTCGAGCGGATAGGTTCTAATCCTGGTTGCGGCAGTCGGCCCACAGTCCGCTCAGCTGTTCATCTACTCCTAAGGGTTGTTCGATAAAATGGGTACCTGACTCAGGCTAGGGTATGTATAGCGTTAATGGGATGGCCTTGATCAGGGCCTCAGCTGCCCGTTCCGCTGTAACTAACGTAAAGAAAAGATACAAGGAGAAGCCACTGAGATGGCCACCGTTTGATATGGAGTTTTGTGGCGAACTTGGGAAGAGGTACCTAAGTAGAACGAAACCAGATGAAAAGCGCTCAGTGGATAGTTTTTCAGGAATGATAAGACGAAAGAATGGGAAGAGAGTGAAAGAAAACAGGCAAAAGACAAAAAAAAAGAAAAAGAAAGAGAAACATCGGATGAGACAGAGTGAGGAACAACATTCCTACTTGTAGCGAAGGAAGGTTGATGCTGAATGGTAGTACATGCCTTTGGCTGAAGATTTTATCCACAAATGCCAATGGACTAGTGGTTAAGAGTAGGGAGCCTGAGTTTAAAGGCTGCACCAGTGCAAGCAACGCCATCATTGTTAGAGTAGAAGAGATAAGACTCATAAGAGAGCTCAAGTCCAGCCTAACGTGTCTGGAGGTGTGCACGGCAACAAAGATGGATAGAGAAGATAAATAGAGGAGGAAGACTGAACATCTGAATGAGGACGACCAGAGAATTCCAGGAAGCATCGATAAATGGATCATAAAAACAGTACATAATGGGTAAATATACTGAGAGAGGAAGAGTTAAGTGGTGCTGTAGTGACCTAAAGCAGGTGTAGTACATTCATGGAACGTAAGAAATCGTCAGGATGGCGAAGCTATTGACAAGACTGGCAACAGGCTCCCTCCTCGGAGACGGTGAAGTCTTGATAAGGTGAGATTTCAATCGCAAGGAAATACAGCAGGAAAAGTTTGACTCGTGCAGAGATAGAGAGTTATGGAGACAAAAGTTCCATGAATGTATTCAGGCCAACTGCAAGCGTCAGCACGTCACGGAGAGTACGAGAGCCCGGAAGATGATGCACTCTCTCTGCTAGACCTCGTCTTTGCAAAAAATAGCGTGGAAAAAAGACATTCCAAATGCAATACACCCGTAAGGAAAAGTAATCATGTAGTGCTTCATTATGGCTAATTGTTTGAAGAGAACATAAGAGGTGATAAGAATGGGAGCAGTAACCAAACAGACGGTATAATTATGATAGTTAAGTAAAGTTGATCAAGTGTGTTAAGAACATAATCTGGGAAGGGGAGGATTGATCAGTGCTATTGAAGTTCCTTTAAAAATGTACAAGAAAGTAGACAGGACATAGGTGCCACTGGATGCAGACAGGTGAAAAAGATTTCAAATGAGAGAGGCATGGTTCAGCACAGAATGCCAAATAGCGAAAGAGCTTAGAGATATACTGTGGAGAGATAGAGGCGGTTTTGTAGTCAGTCAGCATATGAATGCTATATGAGGGTAAGAAAGAAACGCCGTAGGATAAGAGGATGGAGCAAAGAAATTTGAAAAGCATTTTATGGACAAAGCATAAAGCAATCTAAAAAGTTTCAATAATTTCATTAAAAGTATAACGTCGGTTAAAGAGCAACTGATCAGACTAGAAGGCTGGGAGGGCAGAAAGAACAATAAGGATGAGAAAATATGTGAGGAGTTAAATGACAAGTTTAAAAGTGTTTGTGCAGTGGAGGACGCTACTGCTCCAGCATTAGAAAGGTGGGATGGCGAAGGAATCTTTGCTGGTATAGACATTGACAAAAAAGACATAATCACGCTACTGGAACAACGTGGCACATAAAAGGCTCACGGTCCTAATGAAGTCTTTCCAAATGCCTTAGGGCATGAGCACAGAAACTTCCTGTGTACCGCAGGTCTAAGTTCCAAAGATGTAGCAGAAGGCAAAGGTATTGCATCTGTTTAAGAAAGGTGATCGTGAAATCGAGCTGAGCTACAGTTCGGTCTATAAGACAAGGGTAATTGGTGAAACACTGGTGAAGATAATTAGAAATGAAACAGATGATCGTCTGCAAAGGAGAGACTACCTGACAGGGACAGATCATACATTAAAAGTTGACTGTAGACTCTACACATTTGTGGACTGACAGAAGAAAAATTTGACGCTGTACCCCATCGTAGTTCGATCAAGAAGTTAGATCTATAGGCAGACACCTGCACTGGACAGAAGAGTATCTGAGATGGAGGAGACAATATATGCTGGTTAATGGTTAAAGGAATATTTTTAAAATAGGATGGGGTTGGACGCCACAGTGCTCGGCTATGGACCCACTTCTATTATTCCTGGTGTATTTGAATGATCTGTCTGATGGATCTATACTCCTACCTGAAAATGTTTACGGATGATGTCAAGCTCACATGAGAGATAAGGAATGACTACGATTGCATCCGCTTACAGGAGAATCAGAATATACTACAAAGTTTAGTTCTGATGAATGGTTGATGATATTCAGTCAGAATAAATGTAAGATACTGAGTATAGAACACAGCGAGAGAAGGCTTCAGCTTGATTATATCTGCGGGACATAAGCTTCAGGAATCGATTATGTGAGAGAAGCACAGGGGTCAGCATTGTTCTTGGCTTGACGCCAGAGCTCCACAACAGGAGAGCTGAGAAATAAAAGAGGCGCTCTGTTTGGTCTGCAGGCAAATATCAAAATCGCATTTACTTATACGGATGAGGAAACGTTTAGTAAGCTATTCACAACATACATTAGACGAAAACTCTTATGCCTTTTAACTCAAGTCACCGCACCTAAGAATGAAAAGATGTGAGAGCGTCCAGAGAAGAGCGACGAAAATGACATCTGCTTTAACAAAGCTGAGCCACAGCGAGAGGCTGAGGGCTACACATCTGTCCACCATGGGGGACACTAGAGAGAGAGAGGGTAACCTAACCACAGTTTTCATGCTTTTAATTCAGATGGACGATGTCAACATGGAACACTTCCTTCATGCAACATTAGATTACCCAGTGTAAGGCTGGCGGATGGTTGAGGTAGACTAAACAAGGAGACAGTGAATGCCACTAGTATATAAGTGTTTAAAAGGCTACTTAACATTAGAGAAAGTTCAAGATATGAGGCTCCACGAGTGTAGAACTCCCTCTCCTTTCAATATAAGTAGGTAATTACATATCCCTACTCTTTGTGTTTTATATAAACACTTTAGCACCCTCTTACATCCACAACATCCACTCACATTCATAACATCCACTCCATGCACAACAACCACTCATTCTACAGCATCAACTTACTCCACAACACCCTCTCATTCCACACTCTCCACTCACTTCACGATATCCAATCATTTCACACTATTTACTCCACAGCCTCCATTCAGTCCCAGCCTCCAATCATTTCACACTATTTACTCCACAGCCTCCATTCAGTCCCAGCCTCCACTCACTTTACAACATCCCTTCACTTTCCTTTCATACCCAACACTCTCTCATTCCATAACATCCATTCATCTTCAACATCCACGCACCCCATAACATCCATTCACTCCTTACCACTCGCCTACTGTCCAACACTCACTCCCTCCACAAGATCCAGTCACGCTGTTATTACATTGCAACGTTTTTTCTACTCTTACCAAGAAAGTCTCTCTCTTGGGTATTGTTCAAGACCATGTTTGCCACTGTGAATTTTCTCATACATATGCATATCTAAGTTTTTTCTCAGAAATCCTTTCTGCAGAGTTAAGTTATTTAGCTTTTTTCCCAAGCAAACAGGTCCAGCAGCAGCAGCAGTTCTGTGTTCACACACTCTACCAGTCTTTTCCATTTCACTCGTTCCTTGACAATATTTCACGATTTTCTCTTTCTCTGACAAACCCCTCAGGTCCGTCGAAAATTTTCTCGACTTGTTTCGAATTTCCAGCGATTCCAGGAACTGGTAGTCTCTGTCTCTCCCTCTCTCATCATATTCGTTTGGCTTCAGTTTCTCTATAAAAGAGCTGCACTTGTCATAGAATGACCCAAGCCCTGCAATGCCTTAAGCAGGAGTGTTGTAATCCCCCTAGGCAGCTGTAGAAGGCGTGCTACCCGTGTGAATCGATTAGAAGTATGATTGAGACGCGTTGGCTATCTTTTCCTCTCTGCCAGGAAGGATGCAGACTAGCCACTGTGTCCACCTAGCGGGTGATGTGTGTTAGCTTAGGAAAGAAGGCCAGCCATTGTAGCCATCCGCAGGGTAATGTGTGTCGGTCTAGTGAAAGTAAATACTGGTTTCTGTGGTCACCTAACAGGTAATACATGTTGGCCCGGATAGGAGAGAGGCTGGCCACTGTGGTCACCCAGCTGAGAAGGTTTGTTATTCCTTGAAGGATTAATGAAGGTTGTCCATTGTGGCCACCCCAGTGTAATATGTTAGGGCAGCGAGGGTGGAAGACGGGTTGACCCACTGAGGCCCGGGAAGTGAAGCATAGACGACGCAAGAGTTAAGTTGTGTCAGTATGGGGGTGGGCGACACAGCCCTGGAGAGCAACACTTTCTTGAAATTTACAGTGCTTCTCCAGCCTTGCCTGCCTGACGTGAAGATATTGAGCTGTAAAGATTCTGCTGTGCGCCGCGAGGCGATGCTTTCACATGAGTGTGACGAGACGCAGCTGTGATGACTTGCGCAGAAATGATGGTGAAATTATCATGTGCTGTAGTTGTGTTGGTGTGGCTATATGCGGCAGTCATGGCGGTGTGGCTAAAAGGGCAGCAGTCATGGTGGTGTAGCCAGATGCATCAATAACTGAAGTGATGTAGCAAGGCATGACACTTGTGGCCGAGTGTCAGCATCAAAATCAAATCAATACTTTAGAGTTATACATTTCTCAACATCTTTCAGATCCATACCTGTAACTAACCTTCAAATAATGTATGAATAGCAGTGTTCCGCTCTTTATTTACAAAGGTGTTCTCGATACAAACTTGATATAGAACACTTTCGCATCCTCTCATCTCAGACTGTAGCTGAGCAAGAGGCAAAACATAGACTAGCCTGGTATAATTCCTTAGAATTTTACGTTTGAGGGGATAGAGTAATAGATACTCTAGTATCGTATAAGTGTTGATTTGGCATATACGTTTGAGAGTTCCTTTAATTAGACAAAGAGACAATGAATTTTACATTAAGATTTTTATAGGAATAAATGTGAAGGTTACTGGGAAGGAGACATTACAGTCACAACAGAACATTTGTAAACCTTGGCGACTGTCCTTGCTGGAGCAGCAACTTGTATTGTGTGGTTCCTGGACCACAGGAAGCCCACATTTACGTGTCTTTTGGACTCTTTCTCTTTATTGCTGTGAATCGTGAGGCATAAACTGGCGTTGGTGGTGAGCTGGACCTTGATGCTGGTGATGTGAGCTACGGTTGGCAGACATTACCTCTCACAGGGACGGGGTAAGGCGAAGGAAGGAAGAGGAGGGTGAAGGGATAAGGGGCAGGGGTGAGGCAGGGAAGGGCTGGTGAGTGGAAGGAGAAAAAATAAGATAGGCAATGGTGAGGGGGAGGAGGGTCAGGGTGAGGAGAGGATGATCAGGGTGATGAGATATCGGCAATACGAAGGAGGTGCCGCAGGATGAGGGGCTGGACTAAAGCTGGAGGAGGAAAGGCAGTGTCAGAGGAAGGGGAGAGAGAGCTAGGGAGAGCAGAGGGAGGGTCACCGAGCTGTAAGCCGGGAGGGCCTAAGGTAAGCTGACCGTCTTACGCGACAACTTTGATGTTGTTGCTGATGTTAATCCTGTGTGCGCAGCGTGGCCTGCGGTCGCCTGGGGCGTGGCGGGTTGTTACTGTCGCTGTACCATTAGCTGAGTTATGAAGCTGTCTTGGGTGGCCGCCTACCACACGGACACCATTATCATCTATTAGTCACGTACACAAACGTACATAGGAATACAATTATAGGTCTTTTCTTTTTTATCTTTTTGTTTTACAGGCTCCAGTCACTGCTAGTAGTTTCCTCTGGGGCCACAGTTTGAGTTAAGCTTAAATAGGGCAAGGGAAATAGAGAGAAAAGGAAAGAGCAACTACTCAAGAGCTTCTGTAGAGGTAAAAACTTGCATTATAAAATGAAGCAATTTGTAGCTATCAGGAAAGCATGAGATTGTAAAATATTCCAAAACTTAGCGGTGTAGGGAATGAAACAAACGTCACAAGAGTCCACTTGAGTTTCCACTGGCCATCCAATAATTACGTGACACAGTGGCTTGCTGAATATTTCGTTATAGTTAATGGTGGAGGCAAGCAAGCAATCTATACTCGGATGCAAGACTTGGAGTAATATCTATAAAAGTGGGAAAGAGGATCAACGTTATGGTAATATCTAAAAAAGAGAGAAAGAGAACTAACATTGTGGTATGGGGAAAGTAAATCCCGTTTTAATGTTAGTCTCTTAGAAATATTATGAAGGGGACCCTCCGCAGATATACAGATACAAGTAAAACTTTTGTAAGAATAATCGACTACTGCCATATTGGAAAAGGGCAAAAATTTCCTCTTTATCAGTACCTTATCTTTAATTTTTCGTGTCCATCAGATAAAGACAAACAGATAAAGATGTATTTGACTCTAATCATATTCTAAACAAGCTTTCTAAGCTGAAGCATCCAACACTGGCCTTTACACAAGTGACCCCAATAAAAACTAACTCGACTAAGACTTCCTCCAGACCTACCGTCCGGACATCAGCTCACACTCACCTCTGAACCATCGTCCATACATCCGCCTGCACACATCTCCTTAACACCTAATGCCAATATACCTTCTAAGGCTTACCTACCTACAGCCCCTACTCTGGCTTCCGTCGAGCTGACTTATCGTCCACCTGCCAAACCTTGATCTTCCTCACCTACTACCCGCCCATGCACCTCTCTGCCTCACCTACGCCAACCAACATCTTATGCAGTGTGTCTTTTCCATAGTCATACGTTTCGTGCCTGTATTCTCTCTCGTCAATCCCTTTTAAATCACTATCAATCTCGAAGAAATTTTTTTGGTACATCTTTTTTTTTAGCTTCCCACTACTCTTCATCCAAGACTCTCATCTACTCGATACTCCTATCATATGACACAGGAAATTAGATTTCGTTCTCTGCTTTTCCATCCCAGAGATACCCATAGGGCTCTACAGCGTGGAATGATGTTAGCAACGACATCTTTCCACAGCACACCAGTAAAGAGAATAGAATTGGCCCCGAGAATTCCCAAGAAATAGGTTTTTCTCGGATATTGCTAAATTGGTAAGTTAGTGGGTAACAACATATCACCCCTACCAGAATGTAACCTTCAAGCTATACATATTTTCGGAGGTTTAAATCTATCATTGTAATGAGGTAATATGATTCTTTTAACACAAGATAACTTGGATGAAGGGATAGTGGAGTAATTATTTCATAATCCAGAGCACGTCCCTCGCGGGTCGGCCTCTGTCACCAAGGGATTCATGAGCTGTATTGTAATGAGGATTTGAAAAGTCAAGGAGTCACTCACACACACACACACACACGCACACATACACACACACACACACACACACACACACACACGATAGTACCATCTAAGTACAAAAATTCTTACCCAACAATGAGTGAGCTCAGACGGTATATCGGTGGGGAGGAGACACTTGAGCCAAGAGATTTACGATGGGAGCGCAACCCACCCACTCACCCACCCACCCACCCGTAGCCGGCCGGCTAGGCTTGCGGCATAGGAACGAGGGGGGGGGGGGGGGGGGATGGGGCAGCTTGCCCCAGTTATGTGGCCTGACTCCCCCACCCCAGCCAGCGTCCAGCCCTCTCCACACCATGTCCGTGGCAGCCCGGGCTTGGTAGTACGCCAGATTTAGCTAGGACCGTTGGTGTTATCTTGGTGTCGTGTCGGTAATGATTATATGGCTAGGTCTTAAGAAATAAAGAGGAATTCGCTTGGTTGATTCCGTTTCCATAAAAGTAATAATACAGCAAGGAAGGATTTTCCAGTCTCCCGTCTCTCTTAGTCGACACGCGGAGATGCGTAAGCAATATTCTTTCTCTTGTATACCAAACGATAACAATAATGGTGATATTTATGATAAATGATATGCAAAACTATTGTGAATAAATGTATGTGATGCTGTGGTTTGTCCCAGTTTATTCATTGGCTTCCGAGAAGCGCTAATACGTATCGTGTGTGTGTGTGTGTGTGTGTGTGTGTCTGTTATATAAGGCAGTCTGTACCGAACTATAAAGATATATAATGTGATACCGACTTGGCGAAGGGAAAGCTAAGTAGTGTCCGGCAGTTATTTTATACTGGTATTCATTACTGGAGATTTTTAGGTATGTGGAACGTTGACCGCTATTGCGTGATACGCCAGTTGTATTAACCCCTTGAATACGACGGTACAGCCCTTGAACTCGACGGTACTGCGACCCCTCGGATCGTACCGTCGTGCTCAAGGAGTCGTACACGGTACAAGATTTGTCTTGCTCAAGAGGGGGTGAGGTCAA
This sequence comes from Panulirus guttatus, assembly GCA_032361385.1. Lineage (NCBI taxonomy): Eukaryota > Metazoa > Arthropoda > Malacostraca > Decapoda > Palinuridae > Panulirus > Panulirus guttatus. The sequence continues at coordinate 285 of JAUUDW010011449.1, read as the reverse complement.
CGGCCTGCAACTGTCATAAACCAAGTGCTCACCCCCTGCTGCGTGTGTTCCGGTTACACGAGGAAACGGCATCAAAAGTTTCTACAAAATGATTCACGGTAACACATCTTAGGGTAAATTGAATCTGCCAGACACGTCGGCGCTCTTGGGTAACCTCTCTCTCTCTCTCTCTCTCTCTCTCTCTCTTCCCCCGGCGCGCGAGCCCTCCGGCCTCTCCGTGTTTACAACGGTTTTGTGGCAACGCTTTGAAGAGGAAATGAAAACAGTCGCCGTTTAGCGTATATT
>JAUUDW010011438.1:0-10182 GCA_032361385.1 Panulirus guttatus | reverse complement strand
GGGGTGGATGAACAGCTGGGTTGACTGTGGACCGACTGCCGCAACCAGGATTCGAACCTATGCGCTCGACCCTGGGGACCCGTGCATGCGTCACGGTCAGGGACGCTAACCGGTACACCACGGAGGTCCATATATACTGATGTTCTAAAGATATGCTATGACGAAAATGTTGACGTCTCAAGGATCCGATATGAAGACAATACTGGTGTATTAGGGACGCGATATGACAACAACACGAATGTCCTGCAGCAAAGACCATGGACGTTTTAAAAGAAGGAATTTACTGTTTCTTTTGATGACCAGCTTGGATGAAATTGCTGGTTTTCAGAATCCACTTCAGATCACGTACTAAAGCTTAACTTGAAATGTGACAAAAAAATGACAAAATTCTTGGTATTACAACATGATAAAGGATAACCTAAGTCTTAAGGGTTCGTTATATAAGGTCACTGAAATCTGAAGGTTCAGTGTAACAATGACTGTTTTAAGAATTCATTGTCTGAAAGATCTCTGAAGATTTACCATTACAGAATGACAGACTTGCTGAAGTGTTCAGAGTCGACTGTGATGATCACAGAAGATTTAAGGAAATGAATATCGTATGTAACTCATTTTGAAAAAGAAATATGACAGAAAAAAATTCTTTTTTCACGTAAATATTCTTCGAAATAAGATTGAAAAATTCTGTAAGTGTCTGAAACGAAATACACGAATATTTATTTAATATGAGAAAGAAAAAAACCTTGTGATCACGGGTTGTGAGACCATAGACCAGGAGAGTCTTGTTCCCCTCGCTCAATCAGTACACTTGCCCTCTCTTACTTCATCACTGATTCCCTGCCTCTCTCCCTCCTCATCCCTCCACACTTTCTCTCTCCACTCTCTCTTCACCTCAGGAGTGACATGATCTTATGTCTGGCACTCAAAACACACCTTGAGGGGGTAGCCCACTGTTGAAGGGAAGGGGGTAGCCCCCTTCTCAGGGGAATGGGATAGCCCACTTTTCAGGGGGAGGAGTTAACCTACTGTTGAGGGCAAGGGGGGTAGCCAACTGTTCAGAGGATGGAGGTAACTTACTGTTGAGGGTTAGGGGGTAGCCCACTGTTCGAGGGAAAAGGGTATCTTACTCTTCAGGAGCGAGGGGTAGCTCACTGTTCAGGGGATGGGCAAGATCATCATACTACAGGAGGAGGACTGCCATAAGCACAAGAATGACTGAAAAGGTTATTTTTGCTGAATTCTTGAGTCAGTTGTAAAGAATTATCATACTGATAGTCACAACATTCTCTTTTATGTGTGTTCGATTATGTTCTCTCTGGAGGACGAGTGAGATTGGAAGGTTCATAACCTTGAGGCAAAAGGACTTCGTGGAGAGGATTGTCTGGGGATGGCTGACGAAGGGGATTAGTCTCTTGGCCAGAGAAAGGAGAAGAGGAAATAGGAAAATCTACAGTGTTACCACCTCCCCGCGTGACCACTTCCTAGTATTACCACCTCCTAATGGGACACTCTATTTGGCCACATGAATATTTTCCCCCGTTATTTCTAGGTCCCTCCTACCCACATCCACCCAACCCCACCCCGCGTACTTTTTTTTCCCCCCACAGTGTTGACTTCCGTGTACCCTCATCCTATACCTCTACCACAGACCAAAGTGTCCAAGACAAGCAACCACATGGTTTCCATTTGGTTGCAAGACACATATCACGAACCATATTATGAACCGTGGAAGATGTGAGCGCTTGTTTACAGCCGAGGAACCACAGGCGATGCCTCTGGTTCATGGTACCAGGAGGAGGAGGAGGAAACAGCTGGTGGTGTAGGAGCCAGCCAGAGTTCATGGTTAAGGTCCGACAGCTGCTTGGGGCGCAGCTGTAACGGGGACCAGGAGAGGATGTGTGGGGTGCGGGAAGGGGGGGGGGTAATATTCATATTTGTGGAGTGATGTGAGCACAGGGGCTGAGAGTACCTGATTCATGAGGTGGTGTAAAGTGTAGAAATGGTGATTCGTCCTGTTTATGAGGTTGTATGACGAGTATAGGAGGTGGTTTCTTTTGGTCTACGAGGTGGTATGAGGAGTACAGTAGGTGAGTTCTGATCAATAAGGTGGTAGTATGAGCACAGCCAGGAGCAGAGATGGCGATTCGTCCGGTTTAATGAGGTGGTATAAAGAGTACGGAAAGTGATCCCTCCTGGTTTATGAGGTGGTACTGGAAGTAGGGAAAGAAATTTTCTGATTCATGAGACTGTATCGGGAACACAGGAGATGAGTGTTGTTGATTTATGAGGTGGTGGTATGAGAAGTACTGAGGGTGATTCCTGCTAGTTCATGTGATTAAGTATTGGGTAGCAAGTGACCGTACTAAGCGTAGGATGTAAATCATAAAGATTTACAGCTAAATTAACGAAGAGAAAATAGGACACTCGAGTTTATGACATGTTTACTACTGGTTGTAAATAGTTGTAAATAATGTACCATTATGTCCTTCGGTTTCAAGAGTTTTCAATGATAATATAAGTACCGCAAATACAGTTATGTATGAGAATGTACAGATATAAGAGTGTACAAACACACACACACACACACACGAGTTGGGGCCCCACGAGTGTACAACTCCCTCCCCGTACATTACAAAGAGAAAATTACTTATAGATTACTACACATAATGAGTGAAGAAATTTTAAACCTTGACACGATGCAAAAGTTTAAAAAAAAACATGTATGACAGGAGGGAAACTTCAGGAGATGGCGCCACACGAGTGTAAAAAAACTCTCCCCTCGTGCAGTATAAACAGGTAATTATGATTAGCTAATTACGCAATCACACACACACACGGCCGCAGAACAGTCGAGTTGTACCGGTTGAGAAGGTGTTCGAAAGCAATGGAGATAAAGTAAAGTAACTAAAGGGTCTTTGCTCATACAAGGCTCGTAGTCCTCATTTCAAGTTTCTCCATAAGTGTTGATAAAGTGTGCGGATGTGCTTGACGGGCCGCTTGAAATGCTGTTCAGTGTGTCGCTCGAGGAAGGCAAAGCGGCATGGGTGAGAGGAAGAAGAGGGTAAAATGTTGTACTTGTCTTAAAGACAGGAGACCGCGAGGACACGCTGAACTGCAGACCAGTCTCTCTGACGACCGTGGTGTGCATGAAGTACCGGAAAGAATATAATTAGAAAGCAAATGCACTGCTTTTAGCAGAAGAAAGAACTATCTGGATGGTCATTCGATACTAGAGAGTGTTCAAAAGATGGGGCCCCACAAGTGTGAAACTCCCTCATCGTACAGTACGAATAGATGACTACACACACACACACACACACACACACACACACAGAGGCTAAAGAAGGCAAATGGCTCTGGCCGAGCCGGATATACGAAAATATCACTGTTGACCTGGGAACACACATAAGGAAGAGTCCTACATTGATGATTCTTCACACAAAGGAATAAAAACTAGTCCTTGTCCTTCACATCGTCAAACGGCCCAGGCTGGGTATCCGTTCGACCATGTACAGTTCATATTCCTGTCACCTGTGATTTAGAGAATTATTCTTATTTGCCTGCTACTAAGATATGTAGACATGAAACGTCCAGAGACAATTAGTCCTCACTGATTAGAAAACTTAAGAAAGATAGAGACATTAATGATAATTTAACAGATCTTTAAAACGTTCCCTCCTCATCTTTTCACCCTAAAATCCCTGTATTAATACTATCTTCCACTTTAATATAATTGGCCACTCGGCCTCATTACCTGCACACTCACCTGGCCTTCCTCGCCAGCGGTTATCTCACCTGCGCCGTACCACTCACCGGCCCGACCCGTCGGCTTGGAATCATGTTGGTCGCTCGCTGCCTCACTTTGCTGAGGTGAAGTTGGGAAGACAGCAATCGAGGCGGAGACGCATCAGTAAATTGTAGAGAGTGAGAATTTCTTTCTCAGACATGAATTGGAAATGCCTTACCTACGATGCCTAGGAATTTCTTCCATACAGCTTTTCTACACAGTACTTATTTGGTTTTAAGTCAAAAAGATGATTATGCAACCTAAGTTCTTTCTCCTCATTCACCTTTTGTAGCTCAAAATATTTCATACTGTAGCTTGCCTCATCGTATTTACTACCGATATGTAAAACTTTACACGTAACATCAAAATACATTTGCCTCCTGTGAGTTCAGTCCATCGGATTGTCTATGTCCGTTTGCAGCAATTGACATTCGATCTTTGGTGTTGCGGACATATTTCCCAGCTTCGCATCGCCTGTGAACTTTGGTATCTTACAATACAGCCCGTCATCACTGTCATTAATGTATATGAAAAAGAGAACTAGTCCCAAGGCCAGGGCGTGCGTGTGATTACTATTTGTGTGTTACGAGGAGAGAGTTTTATGCTCGTGTTCCCCCGTCTCTTAACCTTGTATATATGTACCATATATACATATGTACCACACACACACACACACACACACACATACAAATACTAGCCAAGGCCAGGTACCCATTGTACAGCCTCTAAGGGGAGGATGAACAGCTGAGTTGACTGTAGGCGAATTGTTGCGTACTTGGTCGTAACCCGTGCGTGAATCATGGTCATTAACGCCAACCACTACATCACGTAAACCCGTACGTGTTTGTACATAATAATGATAATAATTAATGATAATAGTAATAATTATCATCATTATTATGATAATTATGATAGCAATGATAACGTTGATGTTATCAACAATGAGGTGGTTCATCATTAGACAGGGAGTGCGTTAATTCAGACCGCCCAGTTCTGTCAGTGTCCCTGTGCCACTGGCTAATGTGGACCTGCAACAGGTGTTGCTGTGGCGTGGTAGGGTAATGTGGTTTCAGCATGTGTCTCCTGGACGACTTGTGAGAAGGAGCCTCGTAAAGGTCAGGGTTGTGGCAGAAGACCAGGTCCTGCTGCTGCGTTAGTCTCGGTGCCGGGTGTGACCTAGGGTGACCCAGGGCACGTCAGTTTGGTGTAGTATCATGGATTTCTCGGAAAATAATCATCGTTAGGCTCCTGTGGATGGTGCTGGTGTGGTTTTTCTCACGTAGTTTCAACGTCAGCAACGTATTGCACTTCGGTAGAGAATACCGAACGTTTCATTGTCTGCTGTGGTTTATTGCGGAGTTAGCAACGGACGAACCTGTGCGTCTTGATTTTGGGCCCCTGATCCTGGCACGGTCGCCATGAGGTCTTGGGTACCAGACCCAGACTGAGGCGGGATGGACGTGGTTCCTTCAGACGGAAGAGTGTCTCACCCTCATAACGCCATCTGGTGCGTGAATGATGAACAAGGTTCGTACTACTACACTGAATGTATCTTAGGAATGATATGTTAAGCCTCTGTGATGGCTACAACAACACCAGCGGCCTGAATTGGTATGACTGTCGTAACGAGCTAATTATTCTCGTTAGAGGTCGAAGTGACCCGCTGGAGTAGCATAGCTGATAGGCTGAACTATAGGCAGGACAAATGAAGGGCGTTGATTGAGCCGAATTGGTGTGAGTTTGCGAGACCTCTTCGTAGATAAGATGATCTGATTTCTGAACGTGATGGCTTCGTCTGCAGGTGAGGGCGTGTAGTATTTTCAGAGAGTTTTGTCGCGCAGTGACAGTGATGTTTAGTTCGTCACCGTCACATCCGATAACTGTAGAGGACACTGGGGGTAGTAAATTACTGGTGACATGTGGGTGTGATCACTGAAATCGACCCCCTTCATGTGTATCTTCAGCTCTCAACAGTACCCATTACCCGCGTGTCACACTCTGCACCACGCCATTCGCTTCCACTACTCTGCCTCCCACCGTGCGGTTATTTCATGGTAGATAACAGTTACTTAGGCGGGCCATAAATAATACTGTTTTTGCGTCGAGTATTTTTTTTTCTGGTGCGTCACGCGTTGAAGAACGGGTACACAGAAGGGTCAACCAGCTGATTCCACAGGTCGATGTGAACGACCAGATTCGCTCTGTAGTGATGGGTCAGGCCAATATGCGTGTGTCTGTCTTCTTGTCGAGGTATTATATAAATCTGAGATTCTCTCTCTTCTTTCTCTTGCCATCTGTCTATTTCTCTCTATTCTCCTCTCTTCCTTTACCCACTTCTGCTGCTCATGTTTTCACGCACGCAACAGCCGTCCGTCCGGTAGCCATATTTACCCACCCACAGTCACATGACTTGGCTCTCTCAAGGTCCTGTGAACGTGTGCCCTCCGCTAACGCCTCTCCTTTATTTACTTCCTTCATTGTCCCACGGACTACCACCGGACGCAGTGTCACTACTTGAGGCTTGTGGACTGCGTATTCTTAAAGTCGATTAGAAATCGTTTTTGTAAGGAAAGGTATTTTTTTTTTCACGTCCCGTGTTTCTGTTGAAACGGTGAGTGTGTGTGCGTGTGTGTGTGAGTGTGTGTGTGTGTGAGTTACCAGACGCGAGTGGACGCAAGAACTCTGGCATAAGTGTATTTTACAAGTTTGAGGTACAGGAATAAGTTACAGATTTATGGTATAAGTTTGAGGTATAGGTCTACGGCCGAGATATGAGGTACAGGTGTATGGAACTAGGATGTGTTATAGGTCCATGGTACAGGTACGAGGTACAGGTGTATGGTACAGTAACGAGGTAACGATATATATGGCACAGGTTCATGGTACAGTCTGGTACAGCTGTCTGGTGAAGGTATGAGGTCAGGTGTATACTACAAGTATGAGGTACAGGTATATGGCACAGATGCGTGGAGCAAGTATGAGGTACCTAATCATGAAGTTCCTTTCAGTACAGACTCAGTATTTTGCCTCAACACTGCAACCTGTTTTCGACCAGTCCAGCGCGTTCCCTGGAACGGAGGTTGTCGTTTCAAGAAGTGACGACGACTGATCGTATCTCTTTTAAAACGACATCTGATCGTCATTTCCCCACATAAAATCGTGACAAAATGTACTCGACTCAACGAAAACGAAAAAAATCTATAATCATTTCATTTCACTGTGTCATCGTCTCTACCTATAAAGGGTTTTTGAAATCTTGAGTTCACAATATACGTAACTCAGAAAAATGGTTGAGCGTGACGTACGTATGTATGTATGTAATATTTTTTTATTGTGTATGTTGTTGGATTTGAAGAATAATCACAGCCTCTTCCACTTGACACAACATCTTCCACATGGTATTGCTTCCTCCACCTGACATAGCCTCCTCCACCTTTCTCCACCTGGCACAGTTTAGTCTACTTGACACAGCCTCGTTCACGTAACACAGCCTCCTTCACTTGACACAGCCTCCTTCAGCCAAGGGTTTACGTTACTAAAGGCTTCCCTGAATGCCCTTATACCCCACCCCTGAGGAACTCGCTCAAGGTGCCCTCAGTGCCCTTCAGTCCCAGCCCTGACAACTCGAGTCATGACTTGGGTTATGACAACCACCAGTGACCCCTCAGGTGTCACAGTAACACTTTGGTCATTATGGTGATGACAGTCCTCCGTGTCTTATGGTGTTTCTTCGAGCTCCTCGTGTGTTTCTGGTGGTGTGGATGGTGTTTCCTGTTGCTCCTACTTTGTGATTCTTATCATTTTTTTCATTTCCCTGTGTTTCGAGTGTTCCTAGTTTTCCTTATATTGCCAGCCAGTGTTTCTGGTATACTTTGTATTAGTGATGCTCTTGGCGTTCCCAGTGTTCTCTGTGTTTCTGAGATGTTTGATTTCCAACTGGTGTTCTTGGTGCTACATATGTTTCTAACGCCTTCTGTGTTGTGGATGCGAGGGCATTCTTTTTCGTTGTGTTCTTGATGATTCTGGTGTTTCTTAGGGCTATTTCTGGTAGCTGAATCGTGTTGGTGGTAATGGTGGAAGGAAGTGCCGGCACCGGTACAGCCACCGGTGGTGGTGGCAGGAAGTCCTGACACCGGTGGCTGTGGTGGCAACATTACGTCGGCCACCAACCTCCCGGTGACGCTGCTCTGAGAACCTCCCGCCCAACACGGCACAACGGACGTCCTCCCCTTCCGTCACCACCACCACCACCACAACCACCACACCCTCAACCACAATCTCCTCCACCATCAATACGACCACCGCTATCACCATCTTCACTCCCTCCATATAACACCATGACTAGCACCAACACCACAATCATAATGACCACTAGCACCACTACCACCACTCCATCATCACCACCAACACCAGCCTGGGTTCGACTCCCTCCCCGCCTCACTCGGACTGAGGTGGTGGGTCTCCTAACAGTGAGCCGCCCCCAGCGGACGGACGGAGGAACCTACCTGGGGAGTGAGGTACTCGTCCCTCGGGTTGGTAACGCTGGCTGTTGCCTCGCTCTATTTCCGTGGTCTTCAAGGATGAGACTGAACCCGGGGGACTGATTCGATGAGTGTGGATTACGTAAGTAGAAGGATTTAGAAGTGGAATTATCCATAGGGAAGGAGGGAACTAGGGTACAAGGACAGCCATGCAGACGAAATGGAAGTGGTTGGGAAATGACGTAGAAAACATCATAGAAATAGATTGAAGCTCCAACGGCCCATACAAAGACAAAATAAACGTGTTAGATAAATCAGACAATATACAAGTCGCTGGTGAGTATGTAAAGAAAGCAAAAGATTAAAACTACGACGAAGGGAAGCAGGAGGAAGGCAGACACTGAGAAAGTCCAAGCAAAAACACGAGAGGAGTGGCCGCCATGTGCCTCCATCCCGTCAGTCCGGCAAAAACGCTTGTGTGAGGCAGGAGCGGTGAGGCGAGACCCGGGAACCAAACAGCACGTGACACCCGCCCGCTGCCCCGCCCCGCCCCGCCCCAGACCAACCCGGGCCCCTACCCACCCACACGCTACACACACACACATACACACACACACACACACATGCATATTTCCCTCCATGCTAATCAGATTATTATAATGTTTCTACTAGATGATCTATAGAGAAAATATTCTTAGTTCTCCCAGGATTCTTGTTCTCTCCTGCGCCCCGTATTCTGCGCTGATCAGGGGACACAATGCCACCTGCGGCGCAGTTTAGGTCTTCCTCGGGGCACCTACAACCTGACGAGTAAAGATGGAACTTTAAACAGGGCGACTTGGAAGAACCTTGAGTTCCAAGAATCATGTCCCCCCTCAGCCTCGAGGGAGGAGTCATTAGATGACTCTTGAGGGTAGAGTGACCGTCCGACGGACAATGCATTTGGGCAACGGTGCGTGGCAGCAAAGGGTGTTAGCCAGCCACACACACCAACGCGCTCTCATGTCCCCAGCGCACTGCGCCTGGACAAGGTCTTGGTTCCAGGTGTCGTGACGTGAGAGCCCCCCTGCAGGTCTGGGTTCCGAAGGACATAAATGGTGTCCAGTTGTGTCATGACCGACAGCCAGATGAGATGAAACCACTGGACGATACGTAAGCCATCGGGTTGACTGTAGATAGAAAAGAAAAAATATAGCGTTTAATATGACAATAGTCTTTTATTTTCTTAAGTACCTTGGCAGCTTGCATCAGCCTGCATCGCCTTGCATCAGCTTGTACCAGGTTGCATCAGCTTGCAGTCAGCTTGCATCGTCTTGCATCAGTCTCAAAATCCACATTAAACGTTCAGGTTGGTAGCAAATGTTCCCCGGATGTGCTGCCTGTCTCGCCAAATCCTTGCACCCCCGCCACACGCACCCCATTTTTGAACCCTATCACTACACCCCAGCCATTAACCTATCCCAGCTATCCCCCTCCCCCATGTCCCCTCCCCCTGTTCCCTCCCCACTGACCCCCCCTTCCCCCCTTGTCCCCTCCCCTCCTGTGTATATACCTGCAGGAAAACCCTAACGCATTCCTTTGCTCCTGGAAAGTTTGGCGACCTTGACCATGAAGCCAAGTGGAAAAGTGCACAACCGCATAGCGAGGAACCCAGTCCCTTACTTACTCCGCACTTCCGGAGGCTTGTGCACCCACCGGAAACACGGGAACCCCGATACTGCCCCGTCTTCCGAACGCCCTCTGACAACCTCCGGGCTCGGGTCTCCTCACCTATGGGGCCCGTGGGCAGCTCAAGTCAGGAATCGAAAGACAAAGACTCGTAAAGATGAGGTTCCGGCCGGCTGCCTGCGCGAGTTCGCAGTAGCGTAAATGACTTCCGTGGGTAAGGCCGGAAACAGAGCGGAAATGATGACG
>JAUUDW010011405.1:0-10183 GCA_032361385.1 Panulirus guttatus | reverse complement strand
AGCCTCTCAAGATTTTTATTCATATCGCTGTATATATATATATATACATATATATCTGTGTTCAGTTGTGGTCACCCTGCTTGAGGAAGGACATAGACAGAATGGAGAGAGGACAGAGACGAGCTATCTAGATGATTCCTGGACTGAGGTACAAATCCTACGAGAACCGGCTGAACGACTCAAATCTATTTAGCTTAGAAAAGAGAAGGTTAAGGGATTATTCAATACAGGCATTTAAAATTATCAAAGGCTTCGATAATCTGGATCTAACGATTCACACAGGAATAGACGACTTTCCGACTTGAGAATACAAAGGAATACAAAGGCATCCAAACAGCTTAGTCCTTTTGAGGATGTTTGTGTGAAACATATTATCCTATGTGAGCTGTCTACACTACCTTAACCTGTTAAGCTTCGAAAAGAGAAGAAGTACATGAGGCAATGTGGTACAGGCATTCAGAATGATCTAAGATTTCGACAACTCTAGATCGGCACAACTAATCAGGACTAACACCAGTCTGATTTCACTCGTAGCAATGGACATTGGGTGAAAGCGGTTTACTTCCCATGTGGTAGAACACTCTTTCTTCGACGGGAATGTTAACACACGGAATGATTTACTGATAAGAATTCTTAAAAGCAAACTCATGAAATACGTCTGATGATAAATTGGACGAATAACCTCGTTTCAGGTCAACGACTGACGCTATCTGTGCCTCCGTGATCAAGAGAAAGTTTTCTGGGATTCCCACCTGTAAATCATTAGCTAAGCTCTGTGTCTCTGATCTCTTCTGCTGTAAAAAAAGTGTAAAAAAAAAAAGAAAGACTGCAATTATTAGTGTCTGTCCTCCTCTGTATTATGCGTTATCCTCTCTTTCTTGTTTCCGTCTTATTCACATTCAACACATCTCAGTCTCGATCTCTCCACCACTTGCACAGCTTGAGGCTTTTCAACTTAATCACTGCAGTAGTTTTTTAATCTCTCTCTCTCTGCCGCGCTTGGCATGCCACATTCTCTTCCATTAATGCACCGGGTTACTGCCCACCACGTTACCTGCTGACTCAAGTGCTTTTTATTATTCTTCCCCGAGAACCGCCACCACACACACTCTTGAAACATTTCCCTTTCATGACATTTCACAGTGGTTTCCGAGATTTGTCTTGGCATTAGGAAGGTCTCTCTCAGTTCCTCTGGTGTAACTGTCTTTAAAGGCTTTTGCCATTTTTGTCTCAGTGGTGATCGCATATAACGTTACCAGTTGTTGATTATGAACTTAACATCTCCACTATCCATCCCCTCTTTTGAGGGGTATATAACTCTTACCTCTTATAAGTAAATGTGTCATATATTTTCCGGTGTTCCTATTTTCAACATCCTCCCATCTTTACTCCGTCAGTTTGTGGGATTCCTTACGTTTGTAGAAAGTGTTCACATTTTAATTGAAGGAACACAGAGGAATCCAAACAGCAGCAGACTATTCGGTTCTTTAGAGGCTGTTTATGGAGGAAATGATCTGAGACTCATATATGAGTATGGTGCGAGTTGAAAGACATACAGATATTTCAAGGAGAAAAATTACGGTAAACTTTTCAAGAAAATACTGCAAATTATGCCTTACAACAGCTATTATTATCACTTTCCCCATTATGAATAATTGTACCAAGACTAAACACTCCATTTTCAGTACATTTCTGTCTTTTTCGCTATGATCACACCAGTTACCCAGTAAACAGCATCTTTCTTGGCACTTCACTCTCTCCCATATAATCCTGGTAATCAAGAGTGTAAAACACCTTCATGACGTCTTCCCTAGCGAGGAATACACTTGTTGCGAGGAATATACTTGCTGCGGAGCATATTATGTTTATGGGGCATATATTCGTTGTGGGGCATGCATCTCCCGTGGGAAATAAACCTGTTGTGGAGCATGCAACTGTTAGGGAGCAAACATTCTCCCCGAGGTGGGAGGATGTATTTTCTCTGGGAATAAATCTGTTGTTAATCATGTATGATATCGTGGGCGTGCACCTCTTGTGTAGCACACATTTTGTTGTAGAACATACATATCACGTAGCATAAACTTCCTGTGCAGCATACATCTGTAATGGTGCACACGTTCATTGTGGGTATTCACTTACTATGCAGGCTATACCTGTTGTGGTGCACAGTCCTGTTATGGAATATACGCCTGATGGGAGCATTCACTTGATCATGTATTTGCTGAGTAGCATATCGTTGCATCCAAACCAGTTTAATCCATACAAAATCAACTGCAAAACTTCCGTTTTTAAGAATATTGCGTCTCTTTCCCTGTTAGTTACAGCACCACATAGCCATAATGTGTTTGCCTCATTTTCCTCACAAAATGCAATGAGTTTTTGGTAAATACTACATCTCTTGTTCCCGTCTGGCTTCCAACACGCCATGAAGGTTCAGTGCTCCTCCTCATCACCTCCAACTCCTAAGGAACAAGTAGGTCCAGGTACCCCTCCTCATCATCTCCAACACCTACGTACCACGTAGGTTCAGTTTCCTCCACATTATCACCAATACCATTCCCAGATACCATTTGGGAGGAGGTTCACCAACCCTCGCTGTACCCAGGAAGAAAAATGCTCATACTCCGGGGGCCAGATTCATTCCTCGTGGTGCACCTTAAGGCCTGTCCGTTCAAGGGCTTAGCATAAGTTGCTCGAGCAATGTTTACTCTGGAAGCCAATTTACGGGTCCCTAGCGCGACTACACAGCTTCCTCCATCCTGGCTTGCGACTGCCGTGGGATACTAAATATTCTATCCCACGGCAGACAACGTGGGATAGAAAGAACAGAACGTATCATTATTTCATTTTTATGCATCAATTTTGCCAGCGAAGGCCCGACGATCGGTATCACGAACGAAGCAAAGTACACTTAAAAAATGCAAGAATTTCAGGAGCAATCTTGTGATTTTTCCTTGTAAGAAAATGCACCTTTCATACTCTTCTTCTTTGTTGCATAGAAGCAAAATGCAGCATCTGGCATAAAAGTAACGCACATTGCTCGGTGTTTGGTATTCTGGGCGAGAATGCTGGCGATAATGGTTGGAAAGACGTGCAAGGATGAATCCCATGTGATGTGTCAGAGACAAACCCCCTTTGCCTTCTCTCACCACTGTGTGATGTAAAGTTATCAATACATGAAGTACGGGAAAGGGAAAATTCAAGAGATGATGAAGCCAACATTGTCAAGAGGAAGAATAGATACATATGTTAGTAAGAAGAGGAGTGATGAGAAGGAGAAAGAGGAACAGGATGTTAGGACGATGCCCAACCCCTCAGCATGTGAGAGACTCCAGCTGGGAGCGCACGCAGACTGTGGGCACACGAGAACCACCACCAGGAAGGAGTCCATAAGGAGTACTTGCTGCCTCCCGTCTATGCTATAAGCCACACAATATATCCATTCTCCCAGCTATTAGAGTTGTATATCACAAACCTTTCTTTCCTCCGTCTTGTGCATCAGATGAGATAACTTTTGAGCCAAAGTGGATCTCACGTTTACGACACTGACTCAACTTAAGGAACCTGAGTAACCTCAAATTCCCAATAATTCTTGATACAGCGATATATTCTTGGTACCTCTTTATTACGAGTAGTTCTTTGAGGCCCAGCACCAGGAGTCATCTGGACTTCTCCCACACCATCGGCTGGGAACCACCACACGAAGGGGATTAAGAGTCATTAGCATCGGCGGGCGACCTTTCTCGTCTTATTCCGGTGTCATCCTTCGTCTTAAGTCTCGCAGTAACACCCGTTGTCAGCAGCAGGAACGGTGGTACACGATGATTGTCGGGACGTCTTCCCAATCGCCATGGCTCCAGCCCCGTCCCGCCTAGTCCAGCGCACCACTCACCCGCCTCCTGAGGCGGGAGGGAGGGAGGGAGGGAGGGAGGGGAACATGCCAATCCCTCGTCTTTTACGATGCCCTCAGCTTGGCTCCTGGGCTCGACTCTAACCCCGCAGCTCTGTCTGCAGCCAAACTTCCCCGGTGAGGTGACTCGTCTTGTGCAATGTTACACCGCCCTGGTATAACTGTTGTACGGAGGAGGAGGAGTCAGGAGCACCTTATGGGGACTCAGCCGACTGCCCGCACAACACATTCGTCACAGAAAGTAAGCTAAGCTGTGAGGGACCTGTCTGAGGGGAATAGGGAGTCGACTTCGTCCCCAACCTGTCGACGGAGTCCCACAATAGGACAACGGTTATAGAGACCACCTGTCTGCTGGCAAATATTCGAAATGCTTTCGAGTTTATGGATAAGGAAATGTTCAGCAAGCTGGTCACATCCTACGTGAGGACTAAGCTGAAACATTCTTCTTAAGTTTGGTCACCGCACTAAACAAACACTTAAGAATGTTTTTAATAACAGGAAGCAGTGAAGTGAGCAGCTTGGGGCTTGAGATGTTTACAAATTTTAAATGTTGTTATCACCCCTCATGATGCAGTGGTAATACTGTTATGATCCTCATGTCTGCTGAGACCATAAGTTTTCAATCTTCGTTTGAGTTACGATTAAACAAAATGCCTTCCAGAATTTCCCATGAGTTCTACGGCTCTCCAATCACCGAATAGGGGACCACATTTCCCGTGCCTTCAATCGTCCCCAGATGTTCTGCTTTCTGTGAGTAGAGTGCGAGCTGAAGATGATCCTTGGATGTTTTCCAACTCGAGTTACACCCACCTTGAAGGGTGGACGTCAGCACACAACAGTATTCTAGTCCGAAGAGTTGAAGTCCTTTGAAGAGTACCATCATCGTTTGCGTCTCTCTTCTCTTGAAGTTTCGCAAAATCCAGCCTGTCATCTTTTCTTGAAGGCTGCGTTGTTCTCTTGTTCAGGTTGACAAGGAAGGTCGTCCGGGATAGTCACTTACCAGAGCTTTCACATTTCTTTTCCGTAATATGATGCGGGTATGTACCTGGTATTGTGTGCGAGTCTACTTTTTCACTTAAGAATCAAAGAGAACAAAATCTATCTTCACTAAACATCCTGATAGCTTCAATAGCCCACTGAAGACCTGACTTATACTGTCTGTAATGTCTCAGTGTATTATTCAAATCTGATTTATATAATCTTCAGTGTCTTCTATAATTCTGATTTTCATACATCAATTTCGACAGGATCATCACAAGATGATGTGAAACAGTGGTTCGCATCAGCATCTACTGTTAGTTACGAGATGGAGATGAAGCAGAGTTGTATGTACCGGTATCATTCAAGCCTTCCTGTAGGCCACCGTAAATAACATTAATCAAAAGGGGAGAAAATGTTCAACACCTGTACAACGAAGCAAACGATGATACTGTTACATATCAAATACGAAACGAATATAGCACTGCTCATAGGACGAGATCTGGAGAGATAACGTGACGAGACCTCTCATCAGGTGAACATAAGAAACAAACTGTCGAGCCTGAGATGGCACACTACATATCAACAACGTTTAAAACCATGAAAGTATTACCGGTGACGACTCTGTCCAAAACACTTCCTCTCTCCTGACTGGAATACCGGTGTTTATTACCACCCAAATGTTGGCCTGACACACGGATGATGGAGGAAAGGTTAAAGGGTCTTTACTATTTGTACTCACAATTAGTACAACATCTGAATTACTCCTTCTGCAAAAGAAATTTTTTATTTGTATTTATTACAACACAGACACGAGAAAGACAAAACATGGTACACATGATTATTACTGGAATGTCTACCACCAAACCTTCATGCATATACAATTCCCTCCCGGAAGAAGGGACGAGAGAAAATATGCAAATTAAATCCACTTCAAGACCAAAGGCGCTGTAGGACACGGCAAGGAAAACTGCAGGAATTTCGCTTCCATGCATGACATCCGCAGCAACACACAGCCTGGTGGACCACCAGACCCTCACCTGGGAAGCTTCCTCGCAGAGGGTAGTCCATTCCCCCACTACCCACCCTTATAATCACCCTCACAGCTACCCATCAACCTGCAGCAGTTGGCAACCCCACCCCATCATCAACACCATCATCACCATCTCCACCAGCAACAGCGTCATCATCAACTCAGCCTTAATACCACAACCACCACCACAGAAACCCATCAACGTGAGCATCGACCACAGCACACCACAACCAACACCCAGCCACACATCAGCATCGTAACATCACTCCAGGGAACCCAACCCCACTCACTCCTTCCTTCCCATAGTGGTTATACTTCCACAACTACCACATCTGTAATCCTGCCACACCTACGGATGGTGGTGTTAAACACACACAAACACACACACAATCATGTTCCCAAAGACGGTCTTCCTTCAGTTCTGTTTCCCTTGTTATCCAACAGCTTGGTCGGCCAACGACCTAGCCCAACAGCTTGGGCCCAGCAAGGGCTATGGCGTATGTGTGTGTGTCTGTGTGTTTGTGTGTGTGTAGAAGAACACCCCCCCCCCCAAGAAGATTACACCAGGTATTCCTGATGGTCCGTAACCATCATCACCACTATCAATGGTCATCATCACCGGCAGCAACATCAACAGCCATCGTCACTGTCATCAGTGATCATCACTAGCAGCATCACGAACGCAGGTGGTAACACAACCATCAATGACCGTGAGTAAACAGGTGTATCAACATCACCATTGACACCTACATCAACGTTAAGAGCATCAAACTCACCATCTCCACCGACCATCGCTGGAAGCACCATGTTATACGCCGTTTACCACCAACAGCAGCAACCTCGACAGACCATTTAAACCATCAATATCACTAACAGACCCAATTAAACCATCGATATCATTAATAGACCTAATTGAACTTGCACTATCACTAACAGGTCCAATAAAACTATCAATATCACTAACAGGCCCATTTAAACAATCAATATCACTAAGGGACCAAGTTGAACCAAATATATAACTAGCAGGCCCAATTAAACCTTCAGTATCACTTAACAGACCCAGTTAAACCAAAAACATCACTAACAGGCCTAAACAAACCAACATATTATCACTAACAGGCCTACTTATACCTGCAGTGTCTCTCACAGGCCCAATCAAACCAACATTATGACAACCAAGACTCCATCAGATGCACCACCAAGACTCCATCAGATGCACCATCAAGACTCCAACAGAAGCACCATGAAGACTCCATCAGAAGCATCATCAAGACTCCATCAGATGCACCATCAAGACTCCAACAGAAGCACCATCAAGACTCCATCAGAAGCACCATCAAGACTCCATCAGATGCACCATGAAGACTCCATCAGAAGCACCATCAAGACTCCATCAGAAGCATCATCAAGACTCCATCAGAAGCACCATCAAGACTCCAACAGAAGCACCATCGACTCCATCAGAAGCACCATCAAGACTCCATCAGAAGCACCATCAAGACTCCAACAAAAGCACCATCAAGACTCCATTAGAGGCACCACCAAGACTCCAACTGAAGCTCCAAAAAGACTCCATCAGAAGCACCATCAAGACTCCATCTGAAGCACCACCAAGGCTCCATCTGAAGCACCATCAAGACTCCATCTGAAGCACCATCAAGACTCCATCAGAAGCACCATCAAGACTCCATCTGAAGCACCATCAAGACTCCATCAGAAGCACCATCAAGACTCCATCAGAAGCACCATCAAGACTCCATCAGAAGCACCATCAAGACTCCATCAGAAGCACGACCAACACTCCATCAGAAGCACCTCCAAGACTCCATCAGAAGCACCGTCAAGACTCCATCAGAAGCACGACCAACACTCCATCAGAAGCACCACCAAGACTCCATCAGAAGCACCATCAAGACTCCATCAGAATCTAGGAGCAGGAGGAGCGCCCACCAGAGCAGCAGCAGCAGTAGCAGCAGCAGGACTAGTGTTGGAGGCAGCCAGGGACCCCGCCCTCTGCTGCAAGGGGATCAATAGCACCTGCAAGCCGGGACGGTGCACGTGTTTCCCTCTCCTTGTTGATGTTGAAGCTATCACTACACCATCACCAACACCACTACCATCTTCACCAGTAGTGGTGAAGCTACCACTACACCACCATCACCACCATCTCCACCACTAATGATGAAGCTGTCACAACAACACTGTCTACCAACATCACCACAACTATCCCCACCCTACACCCTACCACTAAGACTGCCCCCTAACACCACCACCACCTACCAACATCCCATGGGGCATAATACCACTGCCACCACTACCACACACTTGACACTCCCCTCCACTATGACCACCCACGCCACCACCACCACCAACACCCACCAGCACCAGGTCAGAGAGGACGTCCTCCATCACAGGACACGCGAGACAGGACATTAGGAAAGAACAGGCAGCGAAGGAGAGACAAGGACTTGAGGACAACATAGAGTATTACAGTAACTGCTTGAGAGAAAACGGAGATAAAGAACGCGAAAAACAACGAAAAAAGGGAGGAAATGCCAGGAAATAATGGGACACGAACGCAAAAATAGATATAAGAAAGCGGAAACTGACGAGCGAAGAGATGAAGAAGCAGAAAGGCAAGGGACTAATAAATAAGACAAGATAAAAATACCGAATACAGAAATAGATGTACACGAGAAGAACCGGAAACTGGAACACCACGGAGGGAGCAATATGGAAGAGAACTGAAAACAGAGTTACTTTGGAGAAGTCTTCGGGTGTTTTCTACAACTCCGGCCCCCCTCCCTCCGAGCCCGGGTTGCGTCTAGGCTGCTGGCTTGGGTCGGTGATCGACCAAGATGTAAGAAGCCACAACCCGTAGGACCTACGAAGCCTCCACAGCCTGGCTGGTCTGGTACAATTTGTAAATACTCGTCCAGCCCACTCTTAAACTTCTTCACTGTGCCTCCCACGGCGTTTCTGATGACTGCAGGCAAAGTTTTGAAAAGTTTCGGGCCCAAGGTGTTTAAATTGTTCTCGCTTTTTGTGCATATCGCGCCTTTGGATTTTAGAGGTAGTTATTTAAGTCTTCTACTCCTGTCGTGCTATTAGGAAACTACTTCCGAATATAAGCCTGGGACCCATGCCTTCTAAGATAACGATGTACCTCTCCCGCCAGTGCTTCAAGGAGTGATTTCACTCATTCCCAGGAATTTACTTCCTTTCCCACGATAGTATGGGTTGTGAAAGATCTCTGGACACTCTAATCCTACAATTTCGTCCGCCAACCATTAGTCTTGAAACTACGCAGGAACCATCTCACCATCCAGTTGGAGAAGGCAACTGCTGCTTTGTGTGTTCGCTGAATGTAAAGTCATCAAACATTACTACTTCGATGTCTTTCACAATCGAGATATGAAAATGCCTTTGTCCGTCCCAAATTTTGAGATATTTCCTGTCTCTTCATTTTTCTCATGCCGGAAGAGTTGAAACTTATCGCAACTGAAAAGCATGTTGTTCTTGGTGGCCCAAAAGACTGTTTAAATCTGTTTTCAGCCTTTCACTGTCCTCTACTGACGTGATTTACATACATATTTTCAGTGTCAACTGGAAAGGGTGGTTTGAAACTGTGACTCGTTTTCGCGCCAAAGTCAGATATAAGAATGAGGAACAGGAGGGATGCAAGCGGAGCTCCCTGGGGTACTGGGATTTTTGCTGTGGAGGTGCTGGAGATGACATGGTTTACAACAACGTTTTGATATCTGTTCATTAAAAAGTTGCATATCCATCTTTTTTTTCCAGTTATTCCCATTATTCGCATTTTATATAGCATAGTCACATCTCACAAATGCTTTTGCAAGGTCTATGTAAATCAAATCAGTATTTTTCCGAGCATCAACAATCCTATCATAGTGGTCAAGCGACTGAGAGAAGCAAGGTCTTCCCGCCCTGTAACCATATTGTCCTGGGTTATGTATCTTGTTCACATCTATCAATTCAGTCACCTTGAGCTGTTAGGACTCTTTCCAAGATTTTGATAACGTTGCTATGTCAGTGTAGTTTGGGAATGCTTAGGTCCCCCATTTGTGAATTACGACGATGTGTGTCAACTTCTGACTTCCAGAAATGATGCAAGAATCTACACTTTTTTTCTAATTAGGATATTTGATGCACGTGCAAAAGATTTTTTGCGTTTCTTTATAAATAATGAGCTGCAGAACTTAAGAAAGAGACAACAGACAAACGACTGCAAATAAGGTTAA
>JAUUDW010011394.1:0-10183 GCA_032361385.1 Panulirus guttatus | reverse complement strand
GAATTCACTGAATATCTTTTGATAGTATAGTGTGATTACATATTGAATCAGTTAACTTGGAATTTGATGATAGCGAAAATCTAATTAATCCAGCTTTGCAATCATACACATGATAACTTGGACTGAGGAGTGTTGTGTCAATACAGAATTCAGGCAATCAGAGTATGAGTTCCATATTACTGTAAGCTAAACCCCATCAAGTGAGCAGTGTAAACAGTATCACACACCTGCCTTGATCTCTGCATCTCATAAGATGGGCTTAGATGTGTGTGCTTAGAGATTCATAGTACTGTAAATCCCCATTGTAACTCTGATTGAGGGAAGGTTGGTTTATTAAAAACCAAATTCCATTGAATCCTAAGTTTTCCAAGGAGCCTAAGTAGATTAGATATCAACAATTACAGTTGTAATGGCGGAGTTCAGAAAGTAGCAAAGACTACTCAGCATCATGAAAAAAAAAAGCCCCAGGGTCTGGAGTCACTTGAATCATGTCCTAATCAGATGTAGAGATTGAATGAACCCCCTCCATGGTCATGATAGTCAATAATTTTCAGCATTCCAGCACTACTGAGATGTTTCTTAGATCTCTCAACACATAGAACATTGATAGCATACTTATCTGTTGTGTTATAAAAAGACAGGCCCTTGTACCTTCAAAGATAATGGAGTTGCATGAAAACATGGGCTTTTAGTTTGATTATATGTTGACCAAGTGGGTGCTTACCACAGGCTGGCCATATGTGGGTCAAAACCATTTAGCACTCTGTTATGTTTTTTTTGTAGATCAATGCTTTCCAAGACCTCCTCCCCTTTCCACGTTATTGTTGTTGGGGCTGTAATGGCCTCCTCTGTGAAAACACTGTGGAACTTGCCACATATCTATATGTGTGTTTATATGTTTGTATGTAATTTACTATTTATGCAATATGGGGAGAGAGTTCTACCCTCAAGCTGCCCCTTCTGAATTTTCATTACCCATGATAAGCTTTTGCCATTAGGCATTTGTAGTGTGTAGATATCAGTGTAGAAAGTTAGATGTAAGAATGAAGAGTCGCGTAAGTTGCATGTTGTCAGGTGTTACGCATGAACTTGAGAGAGATTTTTTACACTGGATGCCAGCACCCCACATGCATATGAGGCAGAAAGTTAAAACAGCAACTTAAGGTAATTGAAATTAGGAGAATAGAGGTAAAAATGATGTGAAAAAGAAATCATTAGAAAGGTACATGTATAATGTTTAGTAGATGAGGGTTTAAGGTACAAGAAGAGGAAATCAACAGCAGAAGAGGCAGATAAATGCAGTAAGAGAATGGGTTAGGCTAGAAACAGTGCAGATTATGGTTTTATAGAATGTATGGTAGATGGCAGGTTTTCTGAAAATATAACAGAAGAGTTTAAAAGGACAAGGTAGATTGTGTAAAAGATAAATGCAGTGAAAGAATTAGTTAAGGCTAGAAAGGAGCCTGAGCAAATATTTGTAACTGGGTTCAGTAGAAATATATTTTCATGGGGGGAAGCTATGAATGAAATACAGTTTAATGTAAGAAATCAACTTGAAAGTGAACAGTTAGAAATACATTTATTATCTTGGAAGTTCATACTTCACTTTAGCTAACTGAACATGTTAAATCGTTTTGACAGGCTGTATGCACCAGATCCACCTTATGGTAACAGAATTAAAGATCATGGACTTGCTACCCTGCTGTGTTATTTGTGTTAAAGGACTGTTTTGATATTAATTTTTCTTCACTATTTGCAGCTTGGCATGTTCAGCTGAAACAGTATTACTTTCCAAAGAACTCAGAGAAGGAAAAGGAGAAGGAAAAGTCTAAAGAAGAAAGTTCCCCTGTTCTCTCTCCAGTTAAGGTAGAACTCACAGAGAAGAAGGAAAAGTCATCATCATCATCCATTTCTTCAACTCCCTCAAAGCACCACAAAAGCCACAAACATGACAGAAAAGACAAACATGATAAGGAGAGGCATGAAAAGCACAAACACAGACATAAGACTAAAGAAAGAGATAAAGATAAACACAAAGAAAAGGATTACCATCGAGGGGATCGCAGAAGTGAACACAAAAGCAAAAAGAGAGAAAAATCAGAGAAAGATGAAGCAGAGAAAGTGAAGAAAAGATTAAGATTGGATTCAAGTTCATCAACAGATGAACAAACAGTGGAAGGTAAGAATGAGAAACTTAGTGTTGAGGATGCAGGGGAACCAGAAGCCAAGAAAGCTAAAGTGGAAGAGAATGGACCTAAAGAGGAATCTAAGATTGAACTAAAAGATGAATCAAAAGTTGAAGCTGATGCTGAACCCAAGTCTTTACCCGAGACCAATATAATTCCTCAGGAAAATCAAGTTGAAACAGAAGACAGAGCCTCAGAAGTTATGCAAGAGTGCCCTGAGAACAATAAGATAAACATGGAGGCCAGTCAGTCAAAAAAGGAGAATGGAAACCTTGAAAAATCAAGTGGAGTTCCAAAGTTGAAAACTACTGGAGTGGTAAACAGACCCAAGACTCCAAACAAAGCTGCAAGTGAACAGCCAGCTTGTGACGTTCTTGAGTCAATAATGGCTAGAATGTCACAGTCAGGTATGCACAAATAATACAAAGTGAATAATTAGTTAAAGATACCATAAACTATGTAGAAAACACTTGTGAACTCAACCTGGTAGATGAAAATGTAAGAAATATTATTACACTGAGTTCCACAATAAATTATATGCATTTAATGCCTTAGATACAAACAACAGTTATTTTGTGTGACATCATGCTACTATTGTTGGTATCATGATATGGGAAGAAACACCTCATTCTTATAAAGGCTCCAGCTACTTCTAAACACACTTCAGTGATGTTTGGTTAAAATTCCTGTGTCCTTTATAGATAAAGATGTAAATTGCTGTAGATATGCTGACTTATTTATTCATAGATTTTATTATAATAGTGAGTAGAGTTCTGTGAAATTTAAATACCAGAAAGCCTTGTGACTGATTATCTCGTGCCAGTTCTCTTTTCATGAAAGTATGCTTGTGAGATCAGAAAGCATTGAATAGGTAGTGCAAAGGAAGTGGCAGAACATTGTAGAGATTAAACCAGTTTTGCCATTTCTTGCAGACATGACCTTAGACTATGAATTTTTAGATAATCTATGGGCACAAAGGATTCTTTGCCTAAATACTTCAATGTTTTGAGAATGTTACCATCTAACAAGGAAACAAACTGGGGATGTGTATAATGGTTTATAGTGTTATGATGAGATAGGCCTCTGCTTGAGAGAGGAAGTGCAATATAGAGTTGTTCCTGAATACGATTATGATATTGGTGTTTCAGTTTGTTTTCAGTTTTTAATATCTTCTTTATCCAGTTGTTTGCCAGCCATTTAAGATATATCCTGGCAAATAACCTCTATCAGCCATACTTGCAGCAGCAGATTTGTGTAGAATACTGATGGGGTTCTCAACCAGTGAAGCACTTTTTTTAAAAATTCATGACTGTCATATAATCAAAATCCTTATTATTGATTAGTGAAAGTTTTGGTTTTGTGGGTCACTTCTACACCTCATCACAGAGAAGCAGCAGATTACGTGAAGGGGTTGAGGACCAGTACTCTAGAGCTCTTGAGGGATTTTAATCACAATCAAAATTAAAAGTTCATGACTCACATCATCTTGTAATTTGAGTTGTTACTTGAAAACTTAATAATTTTTGTGTAAATAACGTAGCATTGGTTAATCTTGTCAACTTAACCAGCATAGAATCTCTGGAAACTTTCATTTGCACAGAACTTACAGTTATGCCATCAGTGTAATGTTAACTAATATTGTGAAATGGACCATTAATATTTATTATACTGATGTCACAGTCCCTTAATATCTCTCATAAGTATTGTTTGTAGAGGTAAAGCCAGTTAAAAGTATATATCAGTATGATATTTTCTACTCGCTTGTTGTTAATACAATTTTGGCTGAGCACCACACAAGTTCTGCATTAAAAATTGTGTTTAAAATATTGATTTATTACTGTTATGGTTGCATTGCAATAACCATATAGTAGTACTTAAGCTATTGTAGTATTGATTATTTCTTGATTCTGAATTGTTATTTACCATTCTCACTCAAGGATATGAACGTAAAGGCTGTGAGTGCCTCGGCGAGAATGAATGCAAAGATTAACACTGCAATTCACTGTTAGCGTATCTGGCACTGTTATTGCTTTCAACCCCAGTGACTATAGCATACATTAGTTTAGGCTGTTGTATCAGTTTCCAGTGATGTATGTGAGTTAGGTTAGTGTAAAGTTCTCCTGACAGTACAAAATTATCTGGGGATCACTGAGCAATGTTGCTGACAAGGTTCCTGTGGCAGTTGTGGTATTTCACCTGTTTCAGCCAGCTTTTGTGTCACTTGTCAGCTAATTTTTTAAGTGAAATATTTGGGGAAATGTGTTTCATTATTTTTAGCAGATATCTGAAACTGGAGGTGTTTGATGTGCGCCCCTATAGGCATAGTATAATACTTGCATTACAGAAACAGTTAACAGACTAATCTGTTGCTTTTGTTTGTGAAGTACTCCTAAGTGGTCAGAGGAAGGAATTAGTTTTTTTAATGGGAATACTGGCAAAAGGGAGACTGATCATGAGATGGCCAAGGAGTTTGCTTGGAACAAATTACTGTAATTAGAAATTACTGTTCTTGTTACTCTACAACAGTTTTATGATAAATGTGATTTATATGATCATATTGTTTCCGATGGACAGTTTACCTTTTGCAGTTCAACCAAAGATCTTGTGTAGAATAATAATTGGATTAAGTTTTGTCACCTGATCAGTGTCTTCAATTTGGCAGCTTTAAGAGGTGTGTGTGGATGGTTTGATTTTTTTTTTCAGGAATTTGGGTTCATAATGAAACCTGGCTCATGAAATCTAAGAGCTGTATTTTGATAGAAATGCAAGGTGACATGGCTAGAAATTGCAAATGTTGAAAATGTTTGTGTTGTGCACCTGATATTTTCAAATGTGTCCATATGTATAATATTTCAGCTTTTTTACTAAGTTGTTTAGCATTAGTGATATGCTAATGTTCTTGATTTTTATATTTAGGAAGATAGAATTCTCAGAACATTTCTAACTAGTTTAAAGATGCTATGGGTTTTTGGATTCAGCTGTTGATTAAATAACCTAAATACAGTGGCAGTTTTTAAGGATATTTGAATGAGCTGTGATTTTACATGTGTACAAGGAAGTTGACATGTTAGTTTTCTTACTAATCATCACTTTAAGGAAACTTCTTGAAATTTTGATATCCCTTCATCCATGTCAATTCAACAGGGAAATATGCTTGAATACCATTATCTTTACCAGGTTGTCATCAGTTTGGGTAACTAAGTACTGTGTACTTAAGATTAGCATGAAACTTTCTTCTTTGAAATATATCTTAAGAAATCTTATTTCAGAGCTGCAAAGGAAAATTGTGTGTGCTTATCCAAACAGGAAGCTATGCTTGTATCAAAGAACTGAGCAGTGAAACACTTACAATAACATCTGCACCCTTAAACCTGTAGTGCTAGGAAGGTCTTGTTTCTCTATCTATTTTGCAAGGAATGTACCCATCAGGAACTTTGATGAGGAAGTAATTAATGATTTTTAATAATCATCCTGGCTCTAGTGTACTACAGCAAAACCTTTAGTATGAGCAGAGATGTCTTTTTATATATTTTTAATATATTAACCTTTACTGCTTTGTAGCAGTATTGATCTTAAGAATTTATCACTCTGGACCTTAGAGATGTCTCACACAAATAACATAATGTTTTCTTCAGCTTTTCCTGAAGTTATATCTTTTATCTGTGCTCATAAACATCGCTAATCATCCTTTGCAGAATTCTTCAAGTCATCAGTCTTCTACACACACGACTTTGACTTTTCCTATCTTCATAAGTGTTTTCAGAATGCACAGTATTATAATACCATATTTCATGGTTGTTATCCTGCTGATGTTCTCTAACATATTGTGTAATGTAAATCAGATATATTATTACCTTATGCTTATTTTATATATTTGCCATGTAGAAAGAATACTTTTGGTATATATATATATATATATTTTTTTTTTCTGGTCAGTTGAATAGCAAAAGCCATGTAATGTCAGGGAAAGAGTTAATTTTGGGATGTGTTCGTAAATTTTTGGCATATTCTTTATTATAACTTATGAATACCGGTAGATGAAGCTGCTGTGGACTTTCTGTGGCTGAAAGAATAGAATTCTTGCTGAATCTAGAGGTAAATAGATAGTTTACTGCTCAGTTTTTGTCTGGTCTGTAAGGGAAAGTTTTTCTCAGAATCAGCAAATGGTGCTCATTTCCATAAAGCTGACAGTGATGTAGCTGTGTGGCCTGTGTCCAAACTCGGTGCATTGTGGCACCTTTGACTGGTCGGTCTTAATCACTGGTACTTATCAGGAACAGCTGAATTTTCTTGGGGAGTCTTGATATTGTTTATGATCGGAGCTGTTTGTGCGTGGAACAATTATGTCCCTTAAACTTTAAAACTCCCTTCAGTTCATAGAGCTGAGCTTGTGCGTTCATCTCATTGGTAGTGAATTTTTTACTGTCATTTCATGCCACAAAAGTTTGCATTTAGTATTTCCATGAAATGTTAGATGTACATGATTATGTACCAGTTCTACAAAGTTCAGGTGTATATGGTTATGTGATGCTCCCTCTTCCCCCTACTGAACTGAGTTTCAGGGTCTTGAGTCTTTCCCAGTAACTCAGGTGGTTGTATCCTGTGAACTGTCTGGTGAATGATAAAATAAAAGGCAGTCTAAAATTACCCAGAAAGTAGATTAATTCATGAAATGTTATTTTTTAGAAAAATGGATGGGAAGCAAAACCTAGTTATAAGTCTCCTCACAGTATAGTTATGAAATACAGAAAGCTGTTATGATTAGGAATATTCTTTATACCTTCTGGATATCTGTATTGAATTGAAGCTACAGTATTTGAATTTGAAAAGATATTATGCCTTGGAAGTACAACACATCAATAAACTTTAGCAACCTAACTTATCAATCAAAAGCCATCAGAAATAATAAAAAAAATAGTAAAAATTAAGTCTCGGCATTCCACCTTTGTCATTACATCCTCAGTGTTTACCAGTGTTCATGGCACAGTGAGGTTAGAAATTTTACACATCATGCTCTATTTGATTTTCCTCTATTGTTATTTCTTATTTATTTGGATGAATGTATTGTGTCTCCTTTGTATATTTTTGTATATTTCTTTTGTGAATATTAAGTATGATCTCACCTGAAATTCATGTCCTGTTTTCTGGCATTTACCCATGTGCAAATACTGTTATATTAGGATTATCCTCATTTTCTCTTCAGAGCTTCCTTAAGGGGCTGCAGAGATGGCTGCTTGCATAAAACTATGGTAATTTATTCTCTTCTTAGTTTCCTTATTTCTGCTGTAGTGTATAATAGTAGTGTATAGTTTTAAAGATGACAATTATTGCAGCATAGATGCCTTTACTGACAAGTGACTTAGATATGTATTATAAAAGTTTTCACAAATTTTATATAGTGGGCATCATTCTTATCTTTCTATTTTCTGTTTTGTATTATTGTTTGATCTAGGTTTTGGTCATTTCTGCAGCTTCCTAAGAGCAGTAGCTTCTGGCTTCACTCATTGTGTGTATCTTCTCTATTTTTACACCTCTCGCATTTTGCCATTGTTAAGTTTTAAGATGTTTGAACTATTCGTGATGTGTAAATCACAAAGTGTACATAAATAAAATATTAGTATGATGTTTTGTGTTAGTGCACCATTAGAACTTATGTGATGGCAACCGTAAGTAATGACAGGTCATACTACAGTAGAAATATGGAAAACAGGTGAAGCTAACTGTACCCATTTTTAAAATTTCCATTATCATTATTATTTTTATTTTATTTTAATCTGCGTGCTGTTTCCCTCCCACTTTAGCGAAGAAGTTAGAACAGATTGGGTCTTCTTGGTAAAATTCTTTCTTGGCTCTTTCTTTGGGAAGAATTGATGCAGGTTAAGCCAGTGGTACTCATTCTTAAGGTTACCATTATTATTATTACCTTATTTTTTCTTACAGTGAAAGAATACTGGAGGAAGAGAAATGATGGAAAAATGAGTGGTATTGTGTATGAGGGAAGCATGCAAGGACAAGGATACATGGAGACTTTTGCTGTGGCCACCCCTTTGATGGGAGTTCCTGCAGGGAATGGACCTCAGAGATATAGATCATTAGACATTTTTTCCTGTTTGCTCTATCCAAGGGAGGCATGTTAGGACAGGGATACATGGGGATTCTCTTTGCTGTGGCCACTGCCATGAAGGGAGTTCCTAGGTGGAACAGATGTCAATGATATAGATAGATTGATTGATTACTGTTTCCCACCTTAGTGATGTTGCATAGGTAATAGATGACTGAGCCTTCATGGTAAAATTCTTTCATTGCTCCACATTTTGGAAGATAACAATACAGGAGGGATAGATTTCTTAACTGCTGCTGCATCCTTCTAGTCACCATTTATGATGTGTTGGAGATAATGGATATCATCCTTTCAACCTTCTAGCTGGGGCCAACTAATATTAAATTCACAGTTTATGCATAGGGTAGTGAGGGAAAGGAACGTGAGGATCTCTGAGAGGGGCTGATTTACTGTTTTGTTCGGGATGGGGCAGCCTAGGAAGTGAGATGGTTGCTATTTGCTGATGATACAGCTCTGGTGGCAGCTTCAAGTGATAAACTGCAGAAGCTGATATCAGAGTTTGTGAGAGTGTGTGAAAGTATAAAGTTAAGAAGTGTGAATGAAAATAAATTTAAATAGTGAGTGTGAGTTTGAATGAATAGAACTGTAAGGAAGTGAAGTGTTTTAGATACTTGGGAGTGGATAACCAGTGGCTGGAACCATGGGAGCTGCAGTAAGCCAAAGGGTGGATGAGAGGGCAAAGGTCCTTGATATATTTAGAAATGTGTGAAAGACAGGTCACTGTCTGTGAGGGCAAAGATGGGCATGATTTATGGTACACTTGTCCTGTTTATGTTGTATGGTTGAATGGCCTGAGCCTTAGATAAAGTAAAGTCCAGAAGAGGGTGTATGTGTTGCAAATGAAATGTTTTAAGGCTGCATTTGGTTAAGGAGGGTTGATTAAGAAATGATTGGGTAAGAGAAGGGTGTTAGTAATATGAGTATGGTAGAGAATTGAAGACTGTCGAAATGGTTTGGACAAGGGTAGGAACATACTAAGGATTTATGCATGCCTAAAGTGGAGGGAAAAAGGTGAATGGGGGTACCAAGATGGAGGTAGAAGGATGGAGTAAAAGATGTTTTAAGTGATCAGAGCCTGAACATGCAGGAGGGTGTGAGGGATGCATGGGATAGAGCAAATTGGAATGATGTGGTATACTGAGGACAGTATGCTGTAAGTAGACTGAAAGATAACATGATGTGGTCAGGAAAATCCATGGAAAGAGCTGTAGATAGAGGGATTGTGGTATCAGAGCATTATACATGACAGGAAGTGTGGATGTGAAGAAATAAGTCTATTGTTTGGTCCTGGCACTATCTTGTGATGCAGGAAATGGCATTTAAGTGTGAAAACTTAAATTTATTTTTAGTGGTCATTATTATTATAATTGTTTTGATGCTGTCATGGTAAGCAATGAAATAATCAGTGGTGCTTGGCTGCAGATGGTAGGCTCTGGTTTTGATGCATTATTAATGATGGCTAGAATGGATGTGTGCAAATGAGGTCAACGTTCATCTTCCAGAGGCTACCTCACTACGCTGTTACCCTGTTTTAAGAGAGGATGGTGACTTGTTAAAATGGTCATCCTAGATTTTCATTTATGCATGGCTCTAGGTGAGAATGCATGTATGCTATCATTATGTAGAGGCAAGGGGGATAAAAAGAAAATTCTCAATTAATAGAGTTATAAGTCTGCTGTGTACACCAAGTAGGTTGTATGGGAGAGTGGTGGTTCCAAGGATATTGGCATGCACAGAGCATCAGATTGAGTATGAGCAATATGGCTCCTGAAGGGGTAAGGGATATTTGGTTCAGGTGTTTACTCTGAGGATGTCGTCTGAGAAATACTTGAATGTGACATTTATGAGTCTGAAGAGAGTATGTGATAGGGTTGAC
>JAUUDW010011372.1:0-10183 GCA_032361385.1 Panulirus guttatus | reverse complement strand
CGGGGAAAATGGGTCTCGAGGATTCAGAATGGAAAGTCCATCACCGGTGGTTACCGAGCGCATAGCAGATAGCTTAAGGTCCACTTTTTTTCTTGGAAATAACTTGCAGGACTGGAGGCACCATGCGGAAGTAACAGTGACTGACGTGATATGTCGGCTACCTGCACACCATGGGCACGGCAAAGGGCATCGATCGCCTTGTGCGATTCACTCAGCTGCAAAGGTTTGTTGCACAAGCAATACAGCGTATGTGTGGGGCTCAACTCTTGTCCCAGTCCGCAATCTTACAGTCAAAGTAGAGATTGTAGGCTCTTCCGATGGTTGGGTTTAAGGCACTCTCCTGTGATGCAAGAGTCACCTCCCCACAAACATAAAAGTTATCTGCTCTGTTCACTCGCTTACGGCGCATCCTTGTTGACGTTCAGCAAATGAATCACTCAACAGTCAATCACACGAGGTCTTTCGCACAACCGAAGCAGTGCGTTTCAGCAAAATAAAATAAAACCAGCACATGGATCTACAGGGAGCAGCAAGTATTGTACTGTATTGTATTTGCAAAAAGAAATTGGCTTGCACTCTGATTACAATATCTGAACCAGCTCCAACTCGAATACAGACTTAGGGATACAACTGTAATACAAGAGCGGGAGACTAATAGCAACGTCGGGGTACGAAAAAAAATAGGAAACGACTACGACGTGTGTGCACTGGGCGACTCCCCGGAAGGAAATGATAAGCAGCAGGTGATGCAATACCTGGGTGCTGATTGCATTATCCACTTCCCGCGTTCAGGGTTGCAAGATCTTGCCTCAAAGTTGCACAGTGCCTAAAACCAGGGCAGATCGTACATATTGGGACCCACCCCATATCTTCAAAACTAGAGCCAAAAACAGTTTCAAGCATTATATTCGTGCTAAATGCCTAAAAATTAGTTAAAAGTAGCTACTTTTATTTACGAAAATTTTGGCCGTTGACTGGAAAAGATTTTATGATCCCATCTCGCGTCCATAATATTGTTTTCAAAGTTTCTTCGTTCCTCCCTTCCTATACCGTTGTACCCTTATAAATGCTGGGTGGCTATAGTGATGCGTCTATGTTTTTTGACTTCCTTTTATCGAACCACTCCCGCCCGCAAATTTCTCTATATACAGAAGGCAAATGTTCTTGCTCTTTCACTATAAATCTAACATAACCTTTCCACCAAAATGCTCTGTTTCGTGGCTAATGAACTCAATTTTTCAGTCTAAATTACCACAGAAATTGTTGAGTTCTTTGTAGTTTCCACAATTACATATTTTGGAATCTGGTCTTATCGTTGCTCCTTTAGTAATCTCAGTTACCGTATAATTAAATTGATTCATTACATGATCGCTGTTTCTAGCTGGAGCACTGCATATAGTATTTTCAATTTCTATGTTAAATATAGTACGTGTAAAAAAGAAATCTAATGTATCAGTCCCTTTCATCATAGTACATTCACAAGCATGCTGGTGCTGGAAATTTTTCCGTATACACTCTAGGAACTTCGTTTCCATGACGCTCCGCCTCCGCGGCACTCAAAATTCCCCACGCTCGTTTGTAATTGGAAATCTTCCGTTACCAGCCCATTGCCATCGATGAGATGTGCTTGCTTTGCCACTTTATGTATCATCCTGATTGTTGTTTCAGTCATTATTGTTATTTGTCCTGGTGTGTGTGTGTGTGTGTGTGTGTGTGTGCTTCAGTTCAGTAATGCATTTGTGTTCATGTGTATCTATGCGTCCTTGTCTTTATTAATAGGTAATTGTATATGTGCACCAGTCTCCCTCTTTTTCTTTCTCTCAGTTATAATAATTCCATGTGTACGTACGTGTATGTGGGTGTATGTGTGTCTGTGTTTTTCTTTGCATGTTCGTGTGTGTGTGTGTGTGTGTGTTGCTTAAATGCGCTTGAGGAGAGACATAAACTTTCAGTTAGGTCAAAATCATACACCAATTCGTCATGATAAAGGTTCAAATGTTTCATTCAACGCTTACTCCGAGAAGCAATAGCCGGTAATGCCATCCTCGCCTTGAAGGTTGGGACTATCAACACACTCCCACGCCTGAGACCTTGGAAATTTTCACGAAGCAGATGAACCAAGCCGACTCACTTTAATATTCGAATCCTTTAAAGAGATTTTCATCACTCACTTCCCGGGACCATGACATGACTTGGTATTAGTCTCGAGGGGTTGGCTGGGGTGCCTCACCCTCTGCTCCCGTTACTTTACTACAGGAAACTCACTAAAGCCGACCTATCACAATAGTTTTGGTGGTTATCACAACTGCCCTTGCCTCCGCTAACATACAAAATGCAAAATGAGAAAGTTATGAGAAGGCTCTGGTATATACATGGTGGACGTGAAGTGGAGACATGTCTTACCGTCCGTCTAGGGAGTTACCGGCTCTCCTGGGCGCAATTCTAGCCAGCATTTCCCTAATGATCGGTCAAGATTCACTTGGGCCGGCCTCGAGTTCCCAATTTGCCATAATGACGTTTTTGAGGAAGTTATTGTCAATAGCAATGCCGGGTTGAATGACAGACTTTTTTTATTCATCTGAGTCTGCTTTACATTTTCTTCGTAGGATTACGCAGATCATGCCTGACGATAGTTTCCTGGGCCATATAATGCGTACCTTCCCCCAAAAAGAGATTTCTCAGAGTTGTCAGAATAGTAAGGCTTGTCTCTTGAAAGGTAAACATCAGCCTGTTTACTACATTTCTAGTGTAGATGTCACACGTTGTGTGGGAGCCTCCTTGAGAGGTGAGATCGAAAAGATAACATAGAGATTATAGTTACTGTAAGGTTTCGATCAATACTGTATTCTCAAATGACCAAAATGCGTTTGTTATCATCATATGAAATAAAATGTTGCAAGAAATAAAGTGTCACTGTGATATCATTACTTCTCACGAAACTAAGCATTGCTAACGATCGTCTTTCAGACAGGTTAACCTCTTAAATATAGATTCTAAAAGATGTGTGACTTGTATCGACACAGGATTAATAATGATCATGCTGTATAGATGAGTGTCATGTGCATTTTGCCTTTGCTTAGGGTGGTATGAATGCATTACGACATTATACCCAGTATAAAACTTATACCTACAAGCGCGTGGCATCTTCACAGAAGAGAAGAATTTCAGTATCTTTTAGCAAACAAACTGACTGTTTCCAATGAGAATTCGCATATGCCATAATCCTGTAGGTTTATGGCATATGGTTTCGGTGCAAGCGACCCACTCTTTGCAAAGACCGAAGGTAAGAGGTTTGAAGGTATTCAGTGGACATTACATTTGTGGAGAGCAGACGACTGCTTCACATGCCTACGGAGATCCTATTATTTCAGGTCGTGAGCAATCTCTGCGATAGACGGAAAACAAAATCTCGCACGAGAATGTGAAGGAAAAGTCACAGCCCCGAGGAATGTCTTCGGGTATCTGGTGATGCTTTCAGAAAAGAGCAGAGCCGGACAAAGAAGTATTATCCCAGGCTCCTGGACCAGAAGGGGGAATTCAAACGACACACCTGTCAAAACTATCAAAGCTGCTTATCTTCACGAGTCACCGAATGAAACGGCGGTGCACAGAATCTGCAGATGAGATATTCAAGAAATTCAAGATTGAGACCGGTGTACGTAACTAGTGGGCATGCATACCTACAGCCACGTCTGAGGAAACAGCGTGAGATCCTCTTAGTTTTGCAGAAAATGTAAACGTGAACTTTTTGTTCCTAATTCGTTTGAAGACAGATTAGTAAAACCAGTGGAGGAATGTTTCAAATGTGAGACATATTGGATGTGACGCGTATCGTGAAAGGCTCATCGAGTCACCAAGGGACTGGACGTAGTTTCTCTCAAATAATGATAAGAACATCATCAAAATCCTCCAAAGCGAGTGATCTGTGACCCAAAAACTAGAAAATTTCTTTTTTTTACAGAAGAACATCACGGAGTGTTATCAATTAATTTCTATATAAATGTCGTATATAAACAACCAAAGTCAGTCATTAGAAATAGAGTTTACCATGTATGAGAGTTTATAGCCAGCAATAAAGTATAGAGATTCGATCATCCTAGTAATTTCAGTCTTCCAGACATCAACAGGGAAATATTTCCAATGTCGAAAGTGAATATGCCGCCAGACTTATGGCCTCTGCTGAAGATGATTTTCACCAAACCGTCACCGAGCCGACGAGGGAAGCTAATATACTTGACCTAGTTTTTGCATCTAAGGAGTTCTTAGTAACTATACCTGTGTTGGCGGACATTCATAGGTACATGAGATCAAACACGGCTAGGGTTGATGTAAATCTGCAAACCCAATCCTCAAAATAGTATTATTACCCCCTGATCTTCGAAGGGCGGATGTTAGTGGGTTGTGCAAGGCATTAAAGAGTCTCATCCTAGATGGTTCATACTCAGAGGAATTATGGACATGTTTTAAGCGTCAGTTGATGAGATAACAAGACACACATTCTTACCCTCGAAAGAAATTGTATAACCTAAAATAGGCCAGAATGGTATTCCTCAGATACTGCAAGTGCAATAAAGCACAGAATAAACCCTACGGGCTTAAGAAACCAGACAACGAGCGACCTAAATTTTCCAACGCGGTACAATACAGCTAAGAGACGTCCTAAAAGGTTTTATGGGTATATCACAAGAGACAAATGAGTTGGATTAGCACCCTCAAAAAGCGAAGATGGGAAACCCAATGTGGATGATAAAAAGCATAGCAGCAACCTGGAATTTTTTTTTAGTTCTGTTGTTACGCCAGAAAGCAGCAACACGAATTTAGGGCGCTTGAGAGATAGCACACATACAGCACCAGAATTTACCGTCACAGTTAAAGAACTAACACAGATAAGTTGAAGATTAGTAAGAGACCAGTTCCTGATCGTTTCAATTCACGAGTAATTAGGAACGTCAAACATGAGATTGCCAAATCGCCAACCTGTATTTTCTAAAAAATTGCACTTGATTGGAATAGTACTGCAGGACTAGAGACTGGCAGACGTTACCTCTGAATTCAAAAATAGAAGCCATGAAATGCCTAGCAATTACTGTGCTATTAGCAATTACCGTGCTATTAGCCTCACATCAATTCTTTGTAAACTTCTGAAGTCTGATATTAGAGACAGAATCGTACCTTACCTTGAACAACACAGTCTGATTAGTATTACACACTTGGATTTTGAAAGCACAGATTTTGCCTCACAAACCTTCATGAATTCTACCATAAATTGTTCACTACTTAAAAGACGAAAACATTATAGATATTATATTTCTTGAATTCAATAAAAAAAAATCGACAAAGTCCCTCACGATAAGTCGATGCATAAATTCATGTTCTGGTGGACTGCTGACTACATAGGAAACTGGACAGAAGTTTGGTTACGCATTGGGAAGCAGAGTTCGTAATGAATGGTGAATCATGACTGTGGTCACCCGTTACAAGTGGGGTTTCCCAGGGGTCCTTCCTGGGACTTGAACTGTTCATTATTTATATTAATGACACAGAATAACGTAGTGTCGAAATTTGCAGATAACACAAAGATCGCCAGTGCCATAACTGAAGAAGATAGGTTAAGTTTAGAAGAGGATCTGGATAAGATAGCTGAATGATATACAAAATGGCACATGCCGTTCAATGTTGATAAATGTCAGCTGTTGCAGGTCGACCTCACCAAGGATTATGATTATGAACTGATGAGCATCAAGATGAAATACACCTTTTGTGTAAGGTAACAAGGAGTTATAACTAAATTCTTGCGCTGTGCAGTAGCAGCCAAGAAAGCAAATAGGACGTTAGATTATTAACAGAAACTTTACATGAAAAAGCAAGGATGCAGTGTTGCCACTCTACTTATGTCTAGTTAAACCCCACCTCGAATGTGCACTGCAGTTCTGTGCCCCTAACCTAAGTAAACATATCCTTAACGTAGAAGCAGTGCAGCTAACAACTAAATTGACTCCATCTTTACGGAAAAAAATGATATAAAGGACAGACTGCGAGATTTGAATTGGTATCTCTCTCCAAGACGCGGCTTCAAGGCAAGTTACACGTATTTTTGTAAAATACTTAAAAGATTCAACAAAAAGCTTCTTTCCTCTCGCACCAGTGCTGCCAGTGATAAGAAATGGATTATGACTTAGAGATCAGCGAGTTAATCTGGATTGCACGAAATATTCCTTCACCACTGACGTTATCGACGCATGGAATAAGCTACCAGAATATGTTGTTCAGAGCAACACAATCATTTTATTCAAAATTGGGCTGTCGCTCTCGGAAATGGAATAGATTCTTTAACTAGTTATTATAACGAAGTGATATATTGTGTTGTTTTTCCAACCACTGATCTTGCCTTGATTAACCCGTTAAGCCTGCTCTAAAGGATCATGAAGTATATATTTTATGATCCTTCCACATCAGGAATATTATTAGATGTGGTTAAGTCGCGAGGCTGGAGCTGAGAATTTTATATTGTTGCCTTTTATACCAAACAAGAAAGGGGAAGAGATGTATGACTATGGTGAAGGAACGCTTGACATAGTCGCATTTACCCTAATTTCTGACTTCCTTATTTCAAACTTTCCTTCAGACATATTAGTTTTGCAAGGTATATCTTCCACCTGTTGCTTGTGCGATGTGTTGCCGGAGGGAGTGGCGGGTGGAGAGTGAGCCTTTGCTTTGCTATCCTTTTCTTTTACTGATCTTTAGGGGACTGCGTCTTTTAAGGCCAGACCACCTGGCTCGGACCATGAGGTCTGTGTGAATCTCTCTCTCTCTCTCTCTCTCTCTCTCTATCTCTATCTCTCTCGCTCTCTCTAAGTTTCGGTTCTATGAGTCTTTAGCATCCTATCTACCTCAACCGTTCAGCACACTCTCTGCTTCTTGCCAGTTCTTAACTCACCTCCGCATCATTCACCATACCCAAACGCTTAACCTACATCCTTCGTCAGGACCTCACTTTAATTCTTTACCAAGACCCTTCATCTGGACCTCATTCTAACCTACATCCTTCATCAAGACCTCACCCTAACTGTACCTACAGCCACTATCAAGACATCACCTCAACCAATTACCTACATCCTTCATCAGGTTTCTACCCTAGCCATTTACATCAAGACCTAACTCTATTTCTTTATCAACACCTTGAATTAAGACCTTGCCTTAATCCTTTAACAGCATCTTTTGTTAGGACCTCACCCTAACCCTTTGCGTACACCTTACACTGGGACCCCACTCTAACCCTTTACCTACAACTTAGATTAGGCCCTTACCCCAATCCTCTCCCTACACTTTACATAAAGAACTCAAACTAACCCTTTACCTACACCTTACATAAGGGCCTCACCCTAACTCTCTCCTTACACTTTAGATGAAGACTTCATATTAACCCTTTACCTACGTATTACATCAGGACTTCTCCCTAACTTTTTAACTACACCTTACATCAGGACATCCCCCTGACACTTTACCCACGTCTTATATGAGGACCTCAACCTCCTCAGCCTCAAAGACCTTGCCTCTTTTGCCCTATCCCATCAGCACAAATACGGTTCTCCAAACTTCACACTTCTTCCTACTCTTTTCCTGTATCCAATTTTGTTATCCATTTCTGTCAAGTTAGCCATGCCAACTCACTGTCACCTTCGAACCCATTCCTCCCACCGAAGGCTCCTCCCGACTCTAAATCTCCCAGTACTACCAGGTTCCAAGTAAGTCCAGCTGTCTTCGACACATCAAGCCCAACCCAACTCCACGCTTCCTTCCCTAATTCTCGGTATTTTCCCAACTCCCATCTTCCTCCTACCTGACGAAATTCTCCTCAGTCCCAGCCTCTGGCAACTGACAACATCCTCCCCACTCCAGGTCTCCATAAATTCCAAGTCTCCTCCCCACACCACCTCCACGCTCCTGGCTATTCTATATAACCTTATAAACGTCTTAGGTTGAATAATTTCCCAGAATATCAATATGTTTTCATTTTGTATGTATTCTCAGACGAGGTAATTTTGAGACGATCTTCCTATCCATATGAAAGAGGAAAACTCCTCAGGGCCCTAGACAAAGTCCTATGATTATTTAAGATACAGCTTCCTTATTTTCCGAGCAGCAGAGAGGTTTCTGTAAGTAATGTCGGGGATCTCTGCAACTTTTAGTCTGCTTTAACCAGTGGAGTTCTTCACCTGACTCATTTTCTGAGGTGTATCCTCAAGTCTCTCTCTCTCTCTCTCTCTCTCTCTCTCTCTCTCTCTCTCTCTCTCTCTCTCTCTCTCTCTCTCAAGAAAATGGATATGAAAATTAACAGAGGAAAATAAACTTCACTTTTTTCTTGGGGTGAAAGCTGTATTCACGAACAAAGTTCCTCCTCGAGACCAAGCCTGAATTAAATTGAGAGGAAAATTTAAGAGATAGAGAAGTAAGCAAATGAGAGGGAAAATAATCTATTTGTTTTTGAGGAGGTGGAAAGCCTGCCTTTCTGAAAGGTACAGGCTGTTTGGGAAAGACACAAGAAAGTAAAGAGTTCCAAAGCTCCTTGGTGTTGGAAAAGAAACACACACTGCAAGGACCCATCCTCCTTAAGTTGCCAAGATCTATACAGTAGTTATGTCATGTAATTGTTCACCAGGTATTGCGTGTTTTAGCTAATGGCGAGGGAAAACAAGCTCCCAGCTTTTTTTAATACAAAGCAGAGGAATTCCTACTGGAAGAAAGAGAGAGAAAGAAACCAACACTGGTACGGGGCAAGTGTTTTAAGAATCAAAATAGGTCTGGGGAGAGTTAATAACTCGAACTGCTTTGGACATGAATCTATGTAGAGAGTATGTAGGCCTAGAACCTAGCTATTACAGGCATTCCACGATTTTTTAATGTATCAGTAGGAACTGGAAGTTGAGGATAAAGAAGGTACGGAGGTTGGGTATCTCTCATGTACATAAGTTAATGGAACTTTGCCCTTATTAAAGAACAACTTGACAGCCTTATTCTACAGAAATGTATCACAGTTTCTGTTCAAGAAATATGATAATCAAGCCAGTAATCAGACATAAGGTGATACTAAGAGCCAATTCAAAATGAATTTGTCACTTCGTTTTGTTTCGAAGCGTATCATGCTCGAACGGCAAGTTAATATGGAGGAAGAAAAAATTATCTGATACACCCGGATTCTCAAACTTTGAATATTAAATGCAAAGAATGATAAGCACTATGTATGCATAAAATTATAGTAAATACGCAACTGTAATACTGAAACAGTTATATGTAGATTATCAAATCTAGACTAAATAGGGTATTGCTCGTAATGAACTACTCATATATGAATTACGTTTCAAACCAGATCATGGCCAGGTATATCCTACCAATGTGCAAATCAAAAAGAGGTCTTAATAATGTTCTACCATTGTGCTGCCGATCTAGGCAATCAAGGAAAGCAAAAATCTTGCGACACGGTAAACTAATTAGGCGTAGGCGATCCTCGCTCCAGGCACTCCGAGCGGCTGGACTCGTTCCCATCATTACCGGAAGAGATTTACTTCGATGCTAAAGATGAGGTGAACATTAGTAACTTTACGACTGCACAGCATACGCTTTCATCATTAACGTTCTTTAGTCCGTAATGTGAAGTGGACTTCCTGGCGCGGTATTTTCTCAGCAAAGTTAGAAATCACGATCTGCCGTTCATAACTATGCATCTAAGACAAGGTTATGTCCACGAATGCAAATGTATTAGTACCTATACATTTCTATGCTTTCTTTCTTCCATGCTTGCTCCCTATATCCTACTTCAGCGAGGTAGCCTCACCAACAAATGATTGCGCCTTAGAGAAAAAAAAATCTTCGCTTGGTTCCGTTTTTTGTTCCCTCTTTTAAAAGGTAATACATGATGGGAGGAATTCCAGACACACATTCCCGGCCCACTTAGGCGCCTTCTATAACCCGCAGAAGATACGTGGACAGTATATATATATATATATATATATATATTCGCCATTTTCCGCGTTTGCAAAGTAGAGTCAAGAACAGATGACTGAGCTTTAGAGGAAAAATCCTCACTTGGCCCCCTTCTCTGTTCCTTATTTTGGAAAAGTGAAAACAGGAGGGGAGGATTTCCAGCCCCCCGCTCCCTCCCCTTTTAGTCGCCTTTTACGACACG
>JAUUDW010011361.1:0-10183 GCA_032361385.1 Panulirus guttatus | reverse complement strand
GGGAAAAAAAAAAGCTAAGCATGGAAATATTCCATGATGGGGGTGAGTCACAACTGCTGCCACTTAAATCTTGATTTTATGCTATGGCTATTCACTTTAAGGATGCACTGTAGTTTATGTGAGCACTTGAGTTCTTCCTTTTTGTATATTTTCCTATACAATATGGTATAATGAACACCAAGAAAATATTATTGATACACACAGTTCACAGACCTCCTGAGGTTCATCTGCTAGTGTTCACAAATTAGTGATCACCACATAAAAAAAAAGATCTATGCACACTCTGATGTTATGTTGGGTCGTGCTTAAAATACAAGGCAAGAGTATCATAGAACCCCTGCATAGCTGTCACCAGTGAAAACTCTCACAAACATGTATCTTTTGCCACATTAGACAAGAATTGACTGATGTACAGCATAGCACTGTAAGTGTAGTACTCAAATGAGCAATTTCACTGTCTGAGTCTTGTCTCTAGTGGCACACACAGTGGACCAAATAACAAAACTGAAAATAAGCACAGGTCTAGTCTCAACACAGCCTGGGCACTGGTCATATATAATCTAGTTCCTGGGAGCAGCTACAGAACTGTTGGTAGCTGCCATAGTAACGTCTCCACTCCCTTGCCCTCCCCCTCCTCCACCTTCCCGAGGCGGACTCTTGACATGAATCTGATTCTTGATGAGCGCTGACCGGAGTATGAGACCCTTAACTCTCATGATGTGTTCACGACCCATCTCCAGAGATCGTTCAAAAGTCATACTCCTTTCTTCTACGGCCTTGGCATATAGGATCTGTAAATGTTTCATTTTCACTGTGACAAAAATATCAGCCAAATATGTGTATGACTAAATGCAACCAAATTTTTTTTTAACTGCAAACCAAGATGATGAAAGCAAATTAACATATTTTGGCTAACTGATATTCCATAACACCAGGGATCAAAGATTGAATGACTGCATTCAAAACACTAAGAATTAGCACAGTGATTCTATCACAACATACTTGAAGCAATCAGCTCCAAATAAATCATAAATATATATGCATGAAAAGAATATAGGATGCCTTAGGAACTATATATATGAAAGAAAGCAATAAATCAGATTTAGGCATAATGTGGGGAATAACGACAAAATGTGAAACAGCTTTCTATAAAGGTTACTGTCAAGGGTGATAAAATGTGACATATAACCTGGTAGAGCTGTAAAGAATAAAGCTAAACAAAACCAGAT
Source organism: Panulirus guttatus (assembly GCA_032361385.1). NCBI lineage: Eukaryota > Metazoa > Arthropoda > Malacostraca > Decapoda > Palinuridae > Panulirus > Panulirus guttatus. The sequence continues at coordinate 8,954 of JAUUDW010011361.1, read as the reverse complement.
AGAGAGTTACCAAGTCAATTTTTGGAGTAGAATAAATGAAAGATGATCATCTCTTACAGTTCTCATAGTAGTCCTTTGATGGATGAACAAGACCAACCAGTCTAGTTCATAGTATACTTTATGAGCACACTGAGGTGGGTTGCTGGTGCTCATGCCATTAGGAAGGTTATTCTCGGCGACCAGATGTACACTGATTTCATCCTGAGAGCATCAAATGCTTATACCCACAATAAACCTTGGCCATGTGTTGCCTTTAAAAGTATATGGGGATGAAGGACAATGCTTTTCATGGACAATGTTTTGTCCTCAAGCATTTCATTTCCATCATATCTACCCTCTTCTTTCCATACTTTTTATCTAGGGGCCATGCCTTGCATCCACATAACACTAACAGAACTCCTGTATCATCAAATACACTCAACTTTGTCCTCATCAAAAATGACCTCTCTTTCCACATACTCTTTAATGAGCCCCAGACCTTAGCCCTCTAACCACCCTCTATGGCTTCAGCTCCCATAGTTCTAATTACTCCCATGTCCACTCTCAAGTATCTAAAACATTCCACTCCCTCCAGGTTTCCTTAACTCACACTTCAGCTAGTTTATCTCTTTCCATTGCTACAACAAATAGCTTTACTTTTATTCACATTTGCTCTTAATTCTTTCCTTTCACAGTCTCCCAGCTCAAACACCAGCCTCTGAAATATCTCACTAGAATCTCCCATCAGCAAACAACAACTGAATTGACTCCCAAGACCCCCCCATCTATGATCCACTGCAGATGTACTACTCTCTCCGATGCCCTTCTGTTCATATCCTTCACCACCTCATCCATAAACCATCTCCACTTACCCATATTATCTCTAACTCCATTATCACTGCAAGGGAAAAATCAAATTCATACACCCTCTTTATTTACCGGCTCAAATCTTCAACTTATATCTTGAGTGCTGATTTGAACATGCATATCCATACTAATACAAGTGCTTCTTAATATGTCTACACACAAACTTACCACCTCAATCTGGATATTTAAAGGAGGTAGGGACTGGAAGGATCTATTTGTCTAGCTAATTGTTCATATGGCTATCCCTGACACATAAGAGCAAACCAGCACCATAAACATTTGATTTTACAGAAGAATTATCTTGACATTTGCAGTGCATAAGTTAATACTGTTCTGTTGAAAGCTCAGCTATCACATCATAATTACATACTGCTGCTCTGCTACCATTTCAATCACATACTCAGCAGCCTTGTTTTGCTTTGTCAATTTAATAAATACTTATTTCTACTATTCTTCAGTTTATCTAAAAATAGAACTTAAATTTGGCAACTGCTAAAGTATAAGGAATCAGCAAGACAGCTTTGATCATTAAGAATCCTAAACAACTATATTCACACCAGCATATTTTCACACTTTACAATGTAAAACACCTATTTAAACCAAAAGAGATGTTTAATCTTGATATAAATATCAAGTTTTTATCACTCTACTGGATCTAAATCACAAAGAGCCAAAAATACATTGCCCATTCTAAGTTTTCTGATGTATGTTGGAAGTGATATTCGTCATTTTTACAACCCATTCCTAGTCTGACCCATCAAATAGGGGTATGGAAAGAGTTAGTACCAAAATCATTCAGCAACTGTGTGATATGTCCTTTCATCTTGAGTTCTAATTAGAGATTTTCAGCAAACAGTTGAGTAAAAAAGTAGTTATTTGCTATAATATCAAAGTTTTAATATATTGGGTGTCCAGCAACTGATTCATACCAGTTACAAATTACTAAACATTTATGAAGCTCATTTCCTGTAAAGAAAAAGTGTGTCTGAACATTGTTAACCTTACTTCATGGTACTGGGGAAAAAAAAAAAAAAATGCATACAAAACTTGAGCTCACCTTATTATGGGAGTCTATCCGAGCCTGGATTTGCCCATCTAGTATGAGTGCCATTAATTCATCTTCCAAGGCAGAAATGGTTGTGTTGAAGGCCGTAGCCATTTTTTCCAAATCTGCACTCATGTATGGGCTGTGGTAAAAGATCCTTATTAATCAGTAGTGCCCATTCATAAGAAAATTTACATACTTATGTACATTACATACTTACATCATGTTTGTGGGCATCTGTTGTAGGAGAATGTAAATGATGGATACTAAGCCCCAAAACTCAATGTCTACAGAACTTGTGTATCTGAGATGGAGAAAAGATATACAAAAAGATCGCTGAAGGGGTGCATCAAACATGTTATACTTGACAGATTGGTCACTTTTCTGCTACATCCTTACTGCTATTCCAGTGGAGTGACTACCACACATTCAAACTCCAACACACTTTTACAAATATGACTATTAAAAATTTCTCACTATACACAACGGATTTATCTTCTTCAATCTATTCTTCTTTCATACCTGATTGCTGCTTCCTGCATTAGCAAGTTACAAACATGAGGAGAAAGCTGGTAATAGTCTCAATGGTGTTGTATGGATGTAAAGTGTGGTCTCAAAATGCAAACTATAAAGGAGGGTGATGTGTTGAAAATGAAATGCTCCAGGACAATATTTGGTGTGAGGTTGATTGAGCAAGAAGTCATTAGGTAAGAGAGATGTGTGGTAATACAGAATATGGTTGAGAAAGTTGATGACGGTGTTCTGAAATGGTTAGGACATGTGGAAAGAATGAGTGAGGAGAGGTTGACAAAGAGAGTATATGTGTCAGAAGTGGATGGAACAAAAAGAAGGGAGAGAACAAACTGGAGATGAAAGGATGGAGCAAAAAATGTCATGAGCGGTATGGGCCTGAATATGCAGGAGGGTGTAAAGTGTGCACATGATAGAGTAAACTGAGTGATGTGGCATACAGGGGATAACATGCTGCTGATGGACTGAACTAGGGCACATGAAGGGGTCAGGGGAAACCATGGAAAGGTATGTGGGGCTTGATTGTGGACAGGGGGCTGTGGTTTTGGTGTATTATACATAACAGCCTGAAAGAGGATGTAAGCAAATGAGACTGTCTTCCTTAGTTCCTGTCCCTACCTTGTTAATGTGGGAAACGATGAACAAGTATGAAAAAATATATAAAATGAGACACAGATAGATAGGTAGGTATTTGCATAACACCTAAAGAGAAATTACAAGGTAAGGCAACATAAAACCAATTTGCTAAACAGCTGGAAAAGGTACAGAATATGCATAATGACTGGTATTCAAACTTCTCAAGAACATATTGAATATGCACAATGACTGGTATTCAAACTTCTCAAGAACATATTAAGTCAAACCCACCTGAAATACTGGATAAGTGCACGATTTCTAATACGAGTGTAGAGTGTGTTGAGGTGAGGTGCCAAATACATATCCAACATCAGAACATCCTGAAAGGAAAGAACATATTACTAAAAACTAAAAGACAATTTTCATCTTCCTCTCAAGGATATTGACATGAAAGAGAAAATCTTAATTCTGCTTACATTTCCATGTGGGGTAAGAGATGCTAATGGAGAAAATTTCTTGATTATGTGGTATGTGCTCCTATGTGTGTAATTATCTAATTGTGCAGTAAGTGGAGGGATTCTACATTTGTAGGGCCCCATCTCTTAAGCTTTCTTTACTCTTATATTACTTTTTAAAACTTCTGCATATTATCTGCATTCCATAGTTACAAAAATCAGTTTACTCTGTATATCCACAGCTACTACAGTCTTACTTCTGTAAGCCATTGACTGCTGACTTGCCATGTAAAGGATGGGACACCTTTGGCAGTTGAATGCAAGTGTGCTGTATATAGTCCAGATCATTTAAAAATCCCAAGTATAGTGAAAGTGTTCTAGTTTTGCATCCTAATTTGACATGGATGAGTCAAAAGCGGTCCAACTTATCCAAACTCACCCAAGCTAACCTCAAAACCTGACCCACTTACCCTATGCTACAAAACTGGTTCACTTACCCTCTTCTACAGGCAACACTTTGGATTTTGTATCTGAGAGCTGTCTGGCTGTGTGCCCCCACCACCTAGACCATGCAATTCTCGGGAAGTTGCTGCATCACATGATTATTGTGCGGCTGTAAGCAACTCAAAGGTGGGCTGCTTTTAATATCTGTTTCTTTCCCTACACCTTGAAACTTTGTAACTCTCTCCCATCTAATGTCTTTCCTAATAACTATCAACTGGCACCTTTTAAAAGAAAAGGTTTTTAAATTCCTCAAAAAATTCATAAACACTATTTCCTTGTCTTTTATTTCCCATTTAAGTAACCTCTTTGTATTTCAATTAAGGCCTGGCCCTAATGTGGGATTCTGTCCAAAACTGGAGCCTTCAAAGTTAAAAAAAAAAGGAAAAAAGTGTAGTAATAAGTCAGGAAACAATTATTGGCAACTCAATGTTTCCACGTCCTCTGCCGCCTCTATGTTTTCAACTGTGCCGACCAATAACCATCAAAGCATCATGGGGAATTGTAAATCTTTTGTGCACTGACAAGGTAGCAGAGAAAATTTACATAAATAATGTATATAGATTCAAATAATGCATATAAATAATAAAACATCATCATTAGGTATTTTAACATTACTGCAGAGATAATGCCATAAGGAGTGATACCTCGTACGTTTGGTAGTGTTCCAGCCTGAACATTTATTCATTTCAAAGGCTCACCAAACATGCAAGTAATGCTCTATTATACTGATGTACATAGCATTTTCCAAAATAAAATAAAACAAAAGTGGAGGGGGTTCCTTTAAAATGGTAAGGCAAAAATATGATTAATAAATTTTTTCAAAATTTGATTAAAAATGCCACACTGGAGGTATACTAAACATCTCAAGAAGCTCCTGTTAATGAGTTGGATCTCTTCTCATTATTTCTTTGCTTAATTTCTTAATCTACCCTAGGACTGCTCTTCCTTTATATCTTTCAAAGAACTATTTGCTCTCAAGTTTTTTAATCTTATTTAGAAAATTGTAAGTTGTAAAAATAGGAAGAAACTTTGCTAGGAATATGTTGGTTTGATAGTTACTAAAGGATGACACAAAACTCTCCACGAATAAAAAATGTTTCGTAAACATTCTATCAAAGTCCACTAAACCAGCTATAAGACATACAAATATGCTGACAAATCTTTTGATTATCACATACTGATAGCAATTAAATAAAATATTTCTCAGTACTCTACAAGTAGTAATTCCACTGCTATATTCAGAATACCACTGGCAATAAATAATTCAAACTTACCTTTAATTCATCTAAAAGTTTAAGGCAGGATGCATATTTAGATTCATAGAACTTAAATATGATGTCACGTAACTGGGGCTCCACTTCCAAGAACAGCTTAAAAGAACTGAAAAAGAATAATATCTCCATAAGTACAGTATATCTAAAATCATTACAATAAAGATTATAAGATACACATCAAAGAAAAATTTGTCATTTTTCAAGATTATCCAAACATTTATTTATGCCTGTTCCTCATGTGCAATATCCACCTGCACTGAGAATTGTGTCCTGTTTCCATTATGCAGTCTTCATCCGCATAGGATAAATCCCCGTTAGCAACTACACATACCCTTTTTCACATCAAAACAAAGCAGTAACTGAATAATCAAGAAATAGAACTTCCTTGTCTTCCTTAGTTAAACACACTCATTTTGATATTTCTAAAATAGTTTTATCTACAAAACATTAGGTAAAAACAGTAGGTAGGAACATTAGGTAGTAGTAGTTGGTAGGAACATTAGGTAGGAGCATCTGCAAACACTACACTAGACTCGCCATCTGTCAGTGGCCTGTTAAAGGTGAGACACTGAAGACTAAGAAGTGGCACTTGAGTTTACTAGTTATGGAGATTCTATTACCATGGCCATCCCCCTTGAGGGAGTTCTAGAAGGGAACAGGTGTCAGAGATATAGAAAGATAGATAGATAGTTTACCTACAGAATCTTCTCACTATCTGTAGTATCCTTCTCTAAAGTAAAGCACATCAGAAGAATGAAAGTGCTGTTTCTTCCTTGCTGGAGATGCAATCATGACTCTAAGTCTCTGACTATCCACAGAAAGCAAGATGGGTGAAAAAATCAAAATATGCTGACAATTCCAAGATGAAAAAGTACACTCATAGCCTGGGTGTCACTAGTAACTGTAAGAAACTGTTAACCTATGGTCTATGCTCACCCATGATTAATAGGAATATAGGCAACTCAAGTTCAGCAAGAATTTAGTTACCTATGAGAAAATGTAAGTGAATGGGGAGTATTACACCTACAAAATGCACCATGTTCTTTGCATGTTTTCCTTTGCTGTTTGTCGAGATCATGAATAACATGTTCAAGCTATGGAAAGGAGGTAAATGGGGGATGGTAAGGAGGGCAACATACTTTTCTAAAACTTATGCAATATACAGCTTTCATTTACATGCTGATTTTATTCAAAATTTGAAAACTTTTAAGTTACCACAAGGTCTATGCTTCTTATAAGGAAAGATGTAAACTTTTAAGCCTCTCTTTTCATTGATGAATTCAACCCAGTTAATCTTCACGTGAGCAATGCAAAGATCATTACATCTTGATAATCTACAAACTGGCATTTTTTCACAAGTCATGTTAACCAAAATTTTAAGTATGTTCTGTAAAGACCTTGCATGAAAAGAAATCACATATTGCAAACCAATAAACATAAGAGAAAAATGGGAAAATAGGAAGTTTTGGTGCTTTCTACTGCACACACCCAAAGAGTAGTAAATTCTGACAGCATAAAAAAAAGACTAGTAGAAGTAAGTTCCTCGCAGAATAGTGATGTCACATACAGTAATCCTGCAGGAAGCGATGGATGAGTGTGGTATTGAAAATAACCTCAAAAGTTATTTGTCAGTAATCACTTGTACCAAACTTTTCTACAAACACATTATAAAAAAATCCCCATTTGTAGCTGGAACTAAGTTTAACACTGCATATTCACACTGCGAATATATTCCTCAGCGAATTGAATTAAGGCACTATCAAGCATGTTTAGGCATATGGATAAGGATATGAGCATACTTAAGACAGAGATACAGATACAGAGGAATCATCTTAGAAGAACCCAATGTATTACAGCATACCCCTATTCTATCAGGCTAATTGGAGGAAAGGTAATGTAATACTGTTCATTCCAAATTTTTCTAAAAAACATTAATAAATGAAATATAAACAAGTGCAATGGAAACCTAACTTGTTCCTTCGAGTTTGGAGGTGTTTAGGGAGTAGTAAAGACTTCTCTGAATCAAAAGTAAATAGCTCCAGGGTCACCTGGAGTCACTTACAATTCAGACATGGGGCTTTTTTTTTTCTTTTAATATGCTGAAGGCTCCAGTCAAGGACAAAAGTCCACATCAAGGCTGGGCCTTAATTGAAATATAGAAAGAATTATGAAACGGAAAAAGAAAAGACAAGGGAAAGTATTTACAAATTTTAGAGGAAGCAAAAAACCAGTCTTTGAAATGTGCCAGGTCACAATCATTGGGAAATAAAAGAGAAGGCAGAGAGTTCCAAAGCCCTGACATGTGGGGAAAGAGGCAGTTACAAAACGGCCCAACCTTGAGTAGCCGAGGGCCAAACAATAATCATGTGATGCAGCAGCTTGCTGAGTATGGTGTGGTTTAGCTAGAAGTGTGGGCACACAAGCAGCCAGCTCTCACGAGCAAAATCCAAAGTAATACCTATAGAAGAGGGAAAGTGAACTAACACTGTGGCATACAGCACTGGGGTCAAGTGTGGAAGTTAGAAATCAATTTCTTTAAGATCATTCATATAAAGATATGGTGAAATTTCCACTAATCTGGCAGCAGTAAGTCAAGTCTTGATGTGACACATCATTTGGCTCCTCATCTTATACAAATAGATTCTATTACGTTTGTTATGAACTACAGTAATACAGGATATATCGTGAATATGCTGAATATAAAATTCAAGGAGGAAAGATATAAAAATGAAAACAACCATTCAAATAAGTTGCGAGAGGTTGATGAGGGGCAAGCACGGGAGGAAAGAACAAGGGGTGATGTGGTTCCCACTCACTTGCCATCCACCTCCTCTCCCACTCTCTGCCATCAACAATCACTTTCAAACCTCCAATTTCACCCATGGGATTGGATGTTTACTTTTTGTGCATTACATTATCATTTTTTGTAAACTAAAAATGAGGTGGATTCAATATTGATTAGAAGACAATGTTGTTTATTCATGACACAACAGATACACATCCTGAAAGCACTGCTTAAACATCTTTTTTTCTGATTTTTGTACTGAAGCAATATATCAATTTTTACAATATTAATATACATCGTAAAATGTGGTAGAAATGATATCAAGGTATGTTTAAATTTGTGAGTTGGCATAATGAGTAAACATCAGTGCTCACTTACCCTTCCAACACATTACTTGTCAAAATGAATCATTCACGTATGTCTACATGAAGCAACAGAGATTGCATCCAGGACAAACATGCAAAAATGACTTATAATCTTTTCTTGTGTATCTGTGTATTAATAAAATATCAGTTTGTACATCACAATACTTTGCTAAAAATGTGGTAGAGTCAATATCAATGATCAGTGGGACATTATGAGTGCTTCCTATCCTGAAGTGAGTTGAACTTCCTGCCATGGTACAGTCATGCACAAAAGTTTGCACAGACCCATCTGGAGGTTTATGGACTTTTGGTAAGTAAAATATTACGGGAGTATTTCCAGCCCCAATCCAACTAATTTTAGTTGCCTTTTACAACATGCAAGGAATATGGAGATAGAATTCTTTCTTCCCTACCTCAATGATGCAGGGGGTGGCCATGCTGTGGGGCCAGGAATGGATGAAGGTGAACAACTATGAATATATACATGTGTATATGTGTATATCCATGTGTATGTATATGTATGAAAATATGTATAGGTTGATATGTATATATATGTATTATGCATTTATGTGC
>JAUUDW010011360.1:0-17591 GCA_032361385.1 Panulirus guttatus | reverse complement strand
CATTCTTAGGGCGGGTGGGGAGTGACTGTGGTGGTGGCGGTTGTGAAGACAGCGGTGACTGCAACAATGGTGGTAACGGTGCTGACTGCAGAATGGATGGTGGTGGCAGTGCTGGTGTAGTGACAGTATGTCACTGATGATGGTGATGAGAGGTGACAGTCGAGGTGGGTACGTAACTTACGATGTGGTGTTAGCGATGACAAATGATTATGGTGCCAGTGAGCGTGGTAGTGGCAGCGGCGGGCTTGCTTCACCGAGCAGCAGCACCAGCAACACACAAGGATCACTTGTGCCAACCCGACACTGTCAATCAATTCGTTGTTGTAGTACACAAGGGCAGTTCTGTGCCTTATTTACACGACTTTCCTATGAATGATGAAGATCACTTGTGAGTGGCTATACTGCACAGAGTCAAGCACTCAAGGGTTACTAATAAAAGACCCTTGGGCTTCAATGAAGGTTTGTATTTCTATTTAGAATCAAGTTCGCTGGAGGGGGCACGACTGGGTAGGCTTTTCTACATAGAACAGTATAAACAGGAGCAACAAGGGAAGGTATCACGTCTTCACCATCAGACACTGTGAGAGCGAGTACTAAGCTGCGCCAGGTCTCTGCTACCTTTCCGGTAAAAAAGAAAAAAAAATTTGTATTAATGCTCCCTCTAACTCTACTTCCTTTCCGCCCGAGATAGATAGATAGATAGATAGAGAGAGAGAGAGAGAGAGAGAGAGAGAGGTAATTACTTTTCCAGGTCCATCAATCATTGTCTGGAAACCTTACAACAGCCAGCACTTTGATGTGCGCCATAATCGAGCCAGCACGGTCATACATGAAGCTCATTTTGCCTCAGACCCGCTCTTAGGCAGTGTACTGCGCTACAATCAATAGAAATGTTGCCTCATATATACAGCGGCGCTTTCACAGAGTGGAATAGTGAAGAGCCAGGCGGACTCCGGATGAAAGGGAGAGGAAGTGGAAGGGCGAGAGCGACTGAGGATACGTGGAGCGGCAGACGGAACAGGGGGATGACCTAAGGGCAACGGTGAAGTGAGAGGAGTAGAGAAGAGAGACAATCACAGGAAAAGGAAAAAGATGAAGAGAAGAAACGAAAAAGGGGAAAAGTGAAAGATAGGCAGATAAGAATGACAGGGTAAGGGGAAACATGCGAATGGCATAGGAGAGGGACAGATAAAGGAAGATGGTAATAGAAGAGAGGGAAGGAGTGCCACACAGAGAGGAATAAGAAGTGGGGGTTGGGATGTGGGGTGAGGTTATGAGAGACGGAGAGGGTATGGTAATGTGGAGATGAAGAGGGCTGCAAGTGAGAGGTGAAGGAGGGGTGTGGAAGCAGGTGACCATGGGAGGGCACGACAAGCAAAACTGTGTCCAAAGAACAGTTTTCACTTTAGTTCCACCTCTCACTATCACCCAGAAGGCTGGTGTGGGAGCAAAACCTAACAGGCGCTCAACAAACTTACGCGCGTGGTTATATAAACACAGGTGAATATTCCGTACATCGACATAAGCACAGCACAGAATGCACGGTAGAGTGACCTTTGAGTATGGTGGATGGGTTGAGAGCCCCTTGAAGTCACACTTGGTAAAGTCAGGACGAAAGTATATGGAATATGGTGACGCAGTCACCGTTACAGACGAAGCTTGAGGGAACCCATGTCTTCAATACACAGACACATACTCAAAGATGGAGAGTACAGTAGTATATGGGCGAGTGAGTGAGGCGGACCGAGGTAGCGGATGGTTTACCAAAAGACAAGTGGGCAGAAGCAAAGCAAATGTGACAGGAGCAAGATCAGTAAGGTGTGTGACGGTCGCTGAGGTAGATAATAGTGTGATACTGGAAAAGAATGGAAGAGAAAATGAGAAAGTGGAAAGGGGGCAAGATAACAAGAGACAACACATCTCGTGAGAGGTATGGCTGAAGGGATAACAGGTGACAGGAGGAGGTGCTAGGTGGAGGTTATGGAGCCAGGTAACGCCATGGTCAGCAGACAACTGGACTGATGAGGCACACGTACGGAGAAGACGGCCAGGGCAGAGGCAAGAACATAATATCTGTAGCTTTAGTCACCGACGGAGCCTGAGGTACACAGGGGCAAGAGAGGACAGAGAGAAAGAGAGGAAAGTAAATCCGGAGAAAGCTTATAGTTTCCTCTGGCAGAGAGAGAGAGACGCAGAGCATTAATCAGTAGCAAATCACGAATGTGGAAGAGAGAAACTGCGATACATATAAAGAAGCAGGAAGACGATGACAAAACTTGGGCAAAGATAAAGACAAAGACAAAGAGGGCAATGAGGGAGGGGAGCCAATACTTGAGGCCACACGCAGGGAGGCGGCTTATTGCCAGTGTGCACGACCCCGCCACACGCCAACCTTGCCACACCGCCCACCCTGAAACTACGTATTCCAGTTAGATGTTGTTACTAGTAAAGTGGATGTAGATGGTTCTGGTAGACAGTATCTATCTCCATCTCTCGGCCTTTAACCAAGCCCACCTGGTGTGAGTACTTGATTTCAAGGCTTTTCAGATGCACCAACTCGTAATGTATGTGACACGAGGGCTGCTCGTGTACACATTTAGCATTCACTACCCCTGCTCGTATCTGAACTGGTGAAAGGTCTAATCTACAGACCTTGTGACTGCCGCGGGAAAACTGAAGATTGTCGTGTCCGCAATGTTGCTGAAAGTATACCGCAGTTCACTGACTGCAGTGTAGCGTTAATAGCGTTAAATATCTGTAACAGTTTGTAACGCAAATGTATTGTGTTATACACTTGAGGGCCCTGTGAACTTCGGCTTCACTAGTTCTTTAAGTTCGTGACTCTTCTCATTTCAATAATGCTCCCTTAAATCTAACAGGGACTGATAATGGATTGCACATTTTGACCCTTACTTCCTACGAAATTCCATTCATCTTCCCATAAGGGTTGGTCGATAAAATGGGTATGTAGCTCAGACCCTTTTTACCGAGGAAGTGCAAGCATTCGCCTTGTGTACAGGGTTAAGAAATGTCCATTATGGTTGTAAAACAAAAAAAACTTTGTTTGGTTATGATGTTTACACCGTACATCCTTCTACATCATTAGTTTTCATTTCCATAATCATAAATAAAGTAAATCTGTGGATTGTGAAAAAAAAAAAATATAGTATAAAATGACCATCTTTGGTCTGGCCCGCAACACTCACCGAGGGTAGATTCTACATTTGTTTTTATGTCTTTCCTTGTGGGCCCAGTGGACACTAGTCCCTGACCTAGTAAGGACACAGATCTGGCTGGGGTTTGGCAGATATAAGTTTGCTGACACAATTTTGGTTTTCCGATCCATTACCGAGCTGTATCGAGTGGCAATGTTCCGTTTTCGTGTCTATGTCCCTCAACCACTCTACTTATACAGATTCTGGCGAAACATAGTAACCTCTTTCGGAGTTTCGAATATCTACCTGTTCTCATCATTTCTTTGTCTCTAAATGTTAACGAAACTGCAGGAGGGGAGAACGCCTTGCAAGTCCTCCAGTACAATGCCAGGATATACCTTCCGTCAAGTTACAAAAGCCACTTTATACTACAACCATGGCATTCTTGACGGGCCGGAGCGTGCTCTCCATGATACTTCAAATTATACTTGTGCAGGTAATTCTCTTTGATTATACAAAGTAATGAATATGTCAATATATATCTTTTATAGTTATTCCAAGTGTTTTCATGTTTTACAAGATGCTAAAACAGTCACCTGATTTTCTTACTGTTGTACGTCTTGAGTGTGGCAGTAAACGAAAATCACCCAACGTGCGGGTCATGAAAACCACAAATATCACACACACACACACACACACACATCTCGTGGTCGTAAAACTCAAGCCTTATCGTACCAAGGTGAGACACCAATAAATATATTTCCTATTGTTATTGGAAGACAGTGTCATAAATCCATAAGCTTCACATTTTGCCGTGGTCACAGTGCGGAGTCTGGATTGTTAAAGACGACAAACTGCTCTCCCTCCTATGCTTCTGCCAGACTTTACCAGCACAATGTTCTGTGTGGGGTAAAGTACAGCTTCGTGCTCTCACCTCTGCGACCAAACGAGTCGCTCTCGGCACGCAGATTATTCGTAAAGACATATCTACGTATGTATACTACCCTCCGTATAAGCCCAGCAGCATCATACAGGCCCTCCAAGATGAAATCCCAACAACAGCGCAATAAACAGTCTCATCCTACGTCCTAAACATGTGATACGTCTGAGTACTGAGGCGGAAGACAGACTAGACACAACACATATGGAGGTATCTATAGCTCACTCGTACCCCTGCAGGAGACGAGCCATGGGGGCAACCCTTCCAGACATCCATCACATCTGCAACCAAATCCTGTGAGGAGGCGCGACAAACACCAAATAAAAGGCCCATTCTTCCTCCTCTGGCGTCTCGCTCAACCGTGCCACCTTTCACATATGCGCATGTTAAAACTCTGAAATCCAGTTTTCCAATTCAGAATATTCAGATATGATGTTTCTGCATCACCAAATAAGCTTTCAAAATATCCAAGGAAGAAGCCTCAGTCTTCAGACGACGCTTTCGGAGACACACGTTGTAATTCCTGTGTGTTGTGGAGAATGCCAGACTGAAGCATAGAGGTACAGGAGGGACGGCCAGGGAGGTTAGTGGTGTGACAGAAGGGAAGACCAAGGAGGGTAGTAGTGTAGCAGGAGGGAGGGTCAGGGAAAAAAGTGGTGCAGCAGAAGGGAGAGCCACGGAGGTTAGGTGTTGTAAGAGGAGCAGCTGGAGGGAGGGCCGGAGAGGAAAGTGGTGCAGCTGGGGGGACGGCCAGGGATAGTAGTGCTGTGAGTGAGGCTGAGGGGAGGCGGCAGTACCGAGGTGGATGGGAGGTTAGTGATGTGGATGTGGGAGAGCGGGGTGGGGCAGGGGAGGGGTTGTGGACCGTGGGAAGGGGTGTACAGACACCAGAGTGCTGCTGGATGCGCCGCCCCCTCTCCCTTCAAGGTGATGTATCTTTATACACTCGCCACACACTTGCTCCAGCGGGACACCTGCCTCCACCAGAGTGTAACCTTCAAGTTCCCTTCTCTGTCTTGCCTTCCACGCTCCTCATCCACACAACCCATATCACCGTCACTTACCCCCACGTCTCCCCGTCCTCCTGACCCTTATCATCGTCGCACACCCCACGTCGTCCTGCCCTTCTACATCACGTTCTGGACGCCTGTGTTTCTCTCATTTTCTTCCTAACGATCACTGCTCTCCGGCCCGGCCTCTCGTCCCATCCAAGTCCGTCTTCGCATCAATCCTCCTCATGTTCCTCTTCCCCGCCCCTCATTTACATCCTTTATCCTCTTCTCAGATCAGTCACTTTTTCAATACCTCCTCCCGTCTTCCAATGTGTCCTATGGTCTTTTCTTTACAAGTTAAGTAATAAGAATTTCGTGTATCATATCATTTAAACTGATTACTACAATAACAGTTCCACTGGACGAGCTGTTATCAATACACCGAACCTAATGTGTTATAATCTCCTCGCTCAGGACTAAGTAAACTTTGTTAGTAAATTGTATTTTCTAAAATCACTGTTAAACACTTCTACACAAACCAAAATTCAAAAATTGTAATCCTCCGATTTTCCAATACAATGTGAATTTAAAAAGTCTTACTATAATGCCCTCAAGTGACGGAATTCAGTTCAGTTATTCATGTTATTTACCACTTGACATGCAAGACATTACAAGCAGTCGACAAACTTCAGTGTGCACAAATAGGAGGCTGGTCTGTTCGTGGCGCTACCTCGCTAACTCGGGAAGGAGCGGACAACTCACGCGTCTGATCATTCCCTTAATGATGAATGAAGTAGTGTGGGGCCAAGTCAGGGCTCTCCCTAAGCCGCCTCCCTCATGATCACACGTGGCCTCAACCATACGTGCATCGAGAAAGCTGTCCTTACTTTCCGTGAGTATATCAGTGATAGCTTGGGTACTGTGCGAGTATGACGTGCATCCGGGAGGGTGAAGATGGTAGCCCCTGGCAGAAGTGGCGCCCAAGAGATGGGTTTTGGATCACGAACAATACGGCAGTCACTGGCACGCTTCCTCTGCGGCCGCTCACCAAAGGGACAATGTTTTCTTGATGCAGCGGTAAAGGCCACCTGAAGACGGGTCCTAAGGCGGTTTGGTGGGTAGGGCTACGGGGTACCTGGAAGAGGTGAGGAGGGGTAGGTGTGGTAAAGGGTACCTGGTAGGAGCATGGGAGGGTTGGTGTGAAGATATCTGAAGGGGAAGGAAAAGGGTGAAAGACAGCTGGCAGTGTGGGGGAAGAAGCGGGTAGGAGGACCAGGTGAATGGCAGGTGTTAGTGAGGCAGATGGAAGTAAAAGAGATGAGGAGCTAGTGGCAGTAGGAAGGGTGAAGGGCAAGTGGCAGTAGGAAGGGAGAGGGGCAGGTAGTAGTAGGAAGAGCAAGAGGCAAGGTGGAGAAGGAGGAGGGTGTGGTGTCATTACCAATCAATAACTAGTGTGGTGGCATGGGCCGGTAGTAATGCTGAGTGCCAACGCAAGCGGCGCCGCCACTCTCCAACCCTCACACGCCACACCCCCGCCCTCGTCCTCCCCTGTACAAACACCCATGGGTGCCACCCGCCCCCACTTTATAAACACGACCATGCACGCCTCCCTAAACACACTAAACACACGTCCACGGGCGCCACGCCACCGCCCTTCCCTACACAGATAACCTCGTTATTGCCCATCAGGTCCTGTTATCTGTCCTTCTAATGTACTACTGTTTATAAACGTCCACAAGCGCCCCACTTCGCCAACCCTTACACACACGCACCCAGACGCCACTTCGCCAACCCTTACACACACGCACCCAGACGCCACGTCGCAGCTCATCACAACACTCAGAAGCCATGCCCTTGCCCATACCAACAGCACAGGTAATGGACCTCGCCTCCTTCAGTATATGATTCGTCCTCGACAAGTGAACAGTACCCCTTAAGCGTTTTCTTGCATCTGTTATCATCATTACCAGAAGTAACTGACCAAATAATATGATTAACAAGATAGTAAGGAGACCTCGTTTCATGCTGCCCTACACAACGTCTTTCCCCAGTATGTGTTTCATTCTCTTATGATGTACGTCTTATGTGAACACGGGAGATGCCGCCATATGACAGATTACACGTCACAAACACCTAATTAAGGTGAGGAGCTTCTCTCCCGGCAGCATAACCACACCCTCATCACAATACATCCACACTCCCTTCCTTCTTCACGTGCGCATCTCCTATTGCAGTGATTCAGAGATACCTGGTCATTATAAAACATCAAATACACTACAAACCACAAGTCAGGGGGCGAAAAAAGATGTGGCAAAGGTTGGTGACAAACGGACCACTTCATCAGGCTGGGGCGTCCGATGTGGCATTCACACAGAAAAAAGCCTAATAAGCTGGATGAGGCGGGGCGGGCAGGGGACTGGTGGAGCGAAGGGAGGAGCGCCAGCCAATCACCGGCCATCACCATGCACGTGTGCATTCCTACACGCTCTCCTGCAGCATGTACACAATTCAACCTCTTCCTAACGTACATTAACTTGCTACTCAGTAAATCATTGAACGAGTTAGCAGTACATCAACCACTGCATTATACTAAACAACACATTATCCTAACAGTAATTAACGAGTAGAAGTTGATTAATTGTAAGTGTAAATTATGCTGGAACGAGAGAATCGGGTGAACGTCACGTTGGGGTTTCGGCTGTGAGTCGCGTTGGTGATGATGCAATTTGCGACACAAGAGATTCCCCAAACAGGACATGAAAAATACTACTACTACTATAACTACCACACTACTACTACTACTACTAATAATAATAATAATAATAATAATAATAATAACAATAATAATACCATGATCAATTTTCTTACCCAAGTCAGCAATATTTCCTGCACTATCTCGTGACATAAACCAAGAGAAGCGAAGCCCGGGACACCAGTACTGGCCTGGTTTCCTACAAGTACTCAAGCCAAGACGTTCTTCCTTTCCTCCTCAAACCACACAATTAACAATATGGTAAGACTTTAATACCATTCTCATTGGGCAATCTCGTAACAGAGATCTACAGATCCACTGGCAGTAAGTGTTGGAAGACGAATAACTTTAAAACGTGCAGTTCACACAGCCAGGATGAACAATTACAAGCCTCTCTTAACATGCATGAAGAATTCTGAACAATTTGTCAGCCTTGGCGACGACAGAATGTTAATAAGCTTCAATCTTGTACACTCCAACCCAAGGTAAACGCGTGTGTGCCATAACAAAACAAACTAACACCTCTCTATCACCTGTTTCTGTTAACTGATAATTTTCACTTTACCAAAGGCACAAACATACAGCTTCCGACAGGATGGAAAGAAAAACTGCACGCTGTTGATCAACCTACATAATAAAATGATACCCAAATCCTCCTTTGAGGTAAAATCGGTGGCGAGTGACTCCCTGTAACTTTCCGTGCTTTGTTAATTACCGAGATTAATGTGGTGCGATAATAACGTTAAGAACTCCGCCAAGACGCCCCGCCGCTGCCACCATCAACAACACGGAACTGCCTTCCCTTCCGTGAGTGCTTGTTCCTTCCTCCCCTACTCCAATTCATAAAGTCTATCTGACTCCCAACATCAATAACTCGACCTGGGTTTAAAAACTACAGACGGATATTTTTCGCACAAGCCTTCACTACCCCCGTTAGCCGTGGTGCCGAGTGCTGGTGATGCCAACAACATCAAAATCAAGGGAGACCAACACCGTGGCACCAACTCGCAACCTGCTGGTGCCGACTGGGTGTGATGTTGCACTGCTGCGTGGCCTTCCGGGGACTGCATCTTTCGTTGACAGTTGGAATGGAGAGCTGGGCGAGCTCTGGGGCTCCCTGGCAGGTCTCGCCTGGGAGGAGGAAGGTAATGCACGAGAGGCCTTGCCAATCCTCACTCTCTCCCTCCTGAGGTACAACAGTATCATGATCTCGTCTGCTGGTCGCCCACTCGTCAAAGAGATAAATGACTATGCACCTCCCTAAAATGCTTCTAATAAGACTGGTACATCACAGGAAGTTCCTAATACTGATGTCTCAAACTGGGGAAGCAGAAGCATCCAAACCGCTAGCCAGGTAAGGTGGGCGGGCTCACGAAAAGCCTCGTCCCTACTGAGGCTGGCACTCATCTCCTCGGTGACCTGATAAAAAATCCCTCGATCTGGACATCAGCAACCCAGACCAACCTCCAGAGACGGGCACTAAACTTGACATTTAAAATATCACGCTCCCGACGCCAACGCACCACACGGAAGCAGCAATTACCACACAAGGCAAGATTTTTGGAGTGAAAAGCAGGCGCTGCATTCAACACGACAATAATCCTAAGCGAGAATAAACAAATCTAGTCTAGTAAAGTGGAAGGGAGTGCAGCTTTAGCGCTGCTCCAATATCGATATCCAGGTTAAGGCGCGTTACCGGTGGTGGGTTCAGCGTGGCCACCACCGTCACCAGCCCTCGCCACACGTCTGTCCCTGCGTCACCACCGTTACCTGAACCTCACTACTGGCGAAAAAACCTGACGGAGTCGGCATGGTCCAGTGGCCTGAAGCAACGTGGATGCACGAGAGACAGGAAGACTCTTCTGTTAATTTCATCACTTTCGTTGTCAGGCTATCGTGTGACCGGGACATTACGGCCATTCGATATACATGAATGAATAGTTACACAATATGGGTGATTATGAGGCAAGTTACAGAGGTGTCCGGACTGAGGTCTCCCACTAGGGAAATGAGGACACAGGATGAGGGTAGAGGGTCGAAGAAGGACAGTCTCCCCGCCCAGCCCTCCTCCCACCACCTACACAATTTACAAAAGGAGATAAACAAACACATCTTACCTTATGTAAATTCCAAGACAGTTTTGAAGGCTCGCCTCTTCTCCATCAACTCGATGCGGGACTTACCTGTGATGCTTCTCTGATCAATCAGGCTGTTTGAAGCCAAGGCCCACAGTCCTATGGACCCACTGTATCCTGCCTGATGAGGTACACTTGTAAATATTATTCGTCGAGTCCTTGAACCTCTCTGCTGGGTCACCCATACAGACCCAAACGTTTGTAGTCACGGCCTTGAAAAGTTTCCCGCACCGGATGTTTACGCTGTTTTCTTTACTTTTTTCGTGACTGAGTTGGCACGGGGCAAAATATGCCCCAATCATAGCCATCTCAAGGGAAAAGAAAACAGTGTAAGAAAAAGAACTCCTCAGATGTTTGCAGACCCTACTGAGACGGGTACAGAGTGTAGAGGAAGTGGGGAAGATATAAGAGGGAAGGGAGACCCCTGGGTTCCGCTGTTCAAGGCAAGGAAGTATGACAGTATATACTCAAGTGGCTGGTCACCATATAGAAACTAAGGGAAGCTGCTTGACATACATACTTGATTTTTCTAATGCAATTTTAGTCTTCATTGTCTATCACGTTAACAGAGAAAATTTTCTGAATGCACACTGGCGACCACAACTAACACCATTTCCATGAGTCTGCACACACACACACACACGGAGACTTGGGAGTCGACATGGTCCCTAAACTGTCGTCAGATTCCTACATTCGGAGAAAAGTTAAGGAGACCAACTGTCTGCTGGTAAATAACAAAAATGCTTTCAAGTTCATGACGCTTATTAAGAAGCGCAAAGAACTAACACAGAATGTCCAGAGGAAGGTAACAAAGATGGCACCAGAACTAAGAAAGCCTTAAATTTGTCTACAATAGAAGAGAGATGAGTGAGGAGTGACCTGATCACAGTCTTTTAAGTTTTTAAACCAGACTGATGACTTAGATATGGAACAGTTTTTCGAAAGATGTTGGGATGGAACAAACAAAACGTGAAAGTAAAGGACGAAACTTGTTCAAAGATATGTGAAGAACTTTCATAAGTAAACGAGTGGTGGATGAACGGAATAAACTGAAGGATGGAACAATACATGTATACGGCACGCGAAAGTTTAAAAGGTTTGATAGTAAAGAAGTTTCAACGGACAGGGCCCCATGAGTCTAAAACTCCCTCCCCGTACAGTACAGTATAGTACAATACAATACAATAAAGTACAGTACAGAGGAAAAATAGGTAATACTAATCATACAACACGCCCACCCGAGCTTGTACATCCCTCCATGATTTGATTTGAGCCGGTATCCCCGGCTCGTCCTGTGAGCGGTAGCGCAAAACCCCAGTGGCATAAGAGCAGCCCCATCCCCAATACTATAAGCATTATCAATGATCTTACTTTTATTTTCCGCCCGAGTTGGCCTTTGATTGGGACAGGATTTTGTACATTCCGTGTCCGTTACTAGAAAAGATTACTGACGATGTTAACCCAGTGTTCCAGGAAACATTGATTTTAAGCACACTTTTTTTTGTAGCCCCGGTGACTACAGCTATACTGTGTGTATTTTCTTTGTGTATTTCCAGCCTCTGACAGCATAAACACAAAAGCTAATTACTGTTATTACCGACAAAAAGAAAAACCTGTGCAAACACATGCATAAACACAAGTGAAAGAATGTGTGCGTGTGAGTGCGATTGCTATTCATTATTACTATTTATGTGTTACGGGGAAAGAGGTTTACATTCGTGTTGTCCTTTCTTAACCTCGCATATATGTATCATGTCTTTACTCCAGAGTATGTATGCAAACACACACACACACACACACACCCTAGCTTATTCTAAGCACCCTTTTTATCGATCAATCTCTGGAGGAGAATGCACAGCTAGGTGGACTGTGAACATACTGCCGAGACCAGGATTCGAACCTATGCGAGTTTGTTTCCAGGTGGACCGTGCATGAGCGACGCCCAGTATCGCTAACCGCAACACCACGGAGGCGTGTGTGTGTGTGTGTGAACGAATGTTTGGCAGAAAGCGCCATAGGCACAAGACTTTGTAAGAGTCAACAGCTAATTAAGGACAAGTTGACGACAGGATCCTACTATATGAGAGAGAGTCGATATCGATACAATGACGGCCTTTACTCGATATATTTCGTTACATCAACAAACCAACATGTGAGGAAACCTTGAATGGACTGCCACAAGTCGCTGGCCCAAGCATCATGCTGGCCACGAGCAGCAGATGGTGCTGGCATTAGCTATCAACACCAACAGTCGCTTGACAGCTGCAAATGGTTTTTATCATCAAATGCTGTTCACTTTTTCTTGGTGCTATACAGATTAATATTTCAATCGTGAATTATTCTTTCAGGGAAGCTGCAGTATTTCGTTGTTTTGATGTGGTAGTTATCCTTCTGTATTCACATGAACAATCCGTTCATATACACTTTATACCAGCTGTACTTAACATACACAATATCTGATGGTTATAAACACGAAAAAATTCTAAAATGCTCAACGTATAAAACCCTAACTAAAACCCAGTATCTAAGACTAAGTCAGAGATTCTAGCACAAAGTGTGTCATGTCTGCATTCTTACGTGATATAGTCAACTCGGCCAGAACAGGGCGCGCGCCCGCCACACTCCAGCTGCACGGAACACATTCAGTGTTCTCACTATAACAGCCTGTCTGAACACATCAGTTCCAGTCTCCTGGCTGTACAAGCAGCAAAACACATTGTTCCATATTGGGGAACATGAGGCCTGCATGGAATTAGTGTAACAAGGAAAGAAGACGGCGATGGCAGCAGCAGTTGACATAACTATATGACCACACAATGGTCAAGTCTTGATGAAAGTTGTCATACAGCAACAGCAGAAGGCAGTCACAGGCACTGGTCACTATCCTGAAAATTTCTTAAATGTCAGGTCGTTGGAATGTAGGTGTACACACGACTACGATTATCTGGGAACGAGTCAAGTTGATTCATTCGTCCCTTCGATGTATCCAAACTGCTTAATTTCCTCACGACGATGTAGATATGCGCATTAAACTGATATATCGAGTCATGGACGAGTCCCAGTGATGATGACCTGGTATCCCGGCTCTACTGTCCTAAGTAAAAAAAAATACAGCGAAACTAACTAGGGGACATGTATAAACGATTACCTGCAGATCGTCAGAAAGCCAGGTAGACGGCGTCAGTGACGTAAGCACTAGGTAGACCCGGCTCAAGCAAGTCCAACCGCAGCAAGTGGAGTAGGGCAAGGCTGTGGTAACAGCGTGACAGGGAGTAAGGCAGGGCCAGAATGTGGTGGTGGTCACTTGTGGCTCACCCTACCCACCAGCACGGTGGGGACGTGCCCAAGTACCGCACCTCCCCTCACCAGGGTGCTCCCTTGCTGAACCGCCTCCCTCAGTAATACACCAACCCAACACCCGCCTCCAACCCTTGCAGTAGAATCCAGTATGTTCTACACAGTTTTCGAGATGTGGTCGGGAGCGGTGGGCGGCGTAAGGGCAGTTATTACGTAAGGTCGAGAGGTGGAGGAAGGTGGAGCACTCACGACACGGCACAGATACTGGATGACTGCGGAGAGTGGCTGTGTCTTGGTTATGTGAAGACCTCCCGTCCCCCAGCACCCACTGGCGCCTCCCACCACATCCCAACACAACATGGTATCCACATTCCACGCTGCTTCAGTGTGGATATTCCAACACACGCAAGGAGAAGACACGAAGGATGGTGATGAATGGGAGAGAGGATGGGAGAGAGAGATCTATGGGTTTGAGGCTGGTGGGTATATGACATCTCCAGCCCCACCTGGAGGAGGGGAAGACGCTGGGCAGGATAGTGTGAAGGCCAGGCTGGTCGTGCGTCAGGCAGCCACACCAACCCAACACACAGCCACTCCACAACGCTCAACCACACCTCTCGGGATCTGACAGTCTTGTGCTGCCGCATCCCTTAGATCAACATGACACTGCCGGCCTTCGATGTGTGGACACGACCTATTGCTTCCACCACAACCGATGAATTCATAGGTGTTTGAATTATGTTCAAATTTCCCGCGACTCACAATGGTAATGTCATGGCAATAACCAGCTTCCAGAAAATTTAGGAGGCATGAGGACGACAACCATTGCAGCAACATATTCCTGGCCCTCTTCCCCGGGACTGACTTCATCGTCCTGCATCATATACTTTAATTTGGTAATGCTAACAAGAGACTAATCCATGTGGTGAACAAGAAGGGTGGAAACAGAAGTAGTTTCTTAAGGATCCGTGACAGGAAAACCTTCCTCAGCTGCCTTTTACTGTAAACCTGAAACACTCGGTCGACGTCTTAAATCTCATTAGTAAAGCTCCGCTCAAACAAAGAAGCAAAATAGGTGCAATCCTCAGCTGACGGAACACTAAGGGTCAATATAGTGTTTCAGTATAGTGCAGGTCGTTAACACAATCATCAGGTAAACTAATGAGGTATATGTCAGCGCGGGAAACTTTGTCTTGCATCAAACAGTAAGTCATTATTATGGCAGACGGTGTGCGTCCGTGTGGGAGAGGGGGTGGTGACCCGGGGGTACACTGCCCAGGTGTGAGGCGGGCGAGATGGTAACCTGGTGTACAGCATACCAGACGGGTACACGAGGTCGACCAGGAGACAATACGAGACCATCAAGTATGGGCCAAGTAAACTGAAGCGGTACTGATGAGCCAGGGCTGGCGTGTCAGATGAATTCATGAGGTCAGCATCCATCGGTGTCCTCATAATGCTTTCAAAACCTTGGTGTGTGAAGAAAACTATAATTCTGGAATACAAGGGGATATCCTGTATATCAGAATCCCTCTTTGTTGGCAACAGTAAACAAGGCGCGTCGATGATTTAGTAAAGGCATTTCCAATGGAGGGACGGAGCCAGTATTAGCATGTACCAGCTGCGGTATGACCAGGCTATCCCTGACCATAAAATCCAACCTGGAAATGACAATCAGTGCACCCTGGGCATGAACACAACCTAGAGAGAACACTGCAGGTGTGGAGCAGGTCAAACAGCCAGGTGTGGAGCAGGCCAGAAACCCAAGTTTGGAACAAGCCAGACGAGTACAAAAGGTCAGCCAGTTGAGTACAATTATCTTCACTCCCTCAACACGACAGGAAGTACTCAGTCCCGCCCGAGTCAGCGTCAAACACCAAGTTCATCCTCTCCTACGTAACCAAATAAATACACCACAAGTAGGATCAGTCAACACATGTACTGGTGGAGCTGGTGTCACTATGGTGGTGGCGATTGAGGTGTGAGAAACATAAAAGAAACTTTATAAGCACACTTAAAGGTTTCTTTAAACAGTACATCAAGGAGAGCATTGTGTGAATAATCAACGCGAGAGCTGATTAATATCATCCAATTAGGGTGAGTACTCACCTGTACGTCCTCTGGGTCTACTACAACTACACTCACCTGTGGAGGAAAAAATACATTTATAAGGCCTTCAAATACATGCATATATATCATACAGTAAGTTAAACAACTTAGGTTCTTCCTAAGAGAAAGGGAAGTCAGCATAATACTTGGTTGCCCAGAAGTGTTTATATAGGCTGGTGTGTTTACTATATCTACCGGTACATTTACACACGTTAAGTGGACACTAGACCGTCAGTACCTTTGTAGCCATCAACCATCATGAACAAGTCATCAAATTCACACTCTGGCTTCTCCTCACATCTATACTTGTATACTAGAACCAACAGCCTCCAAGGTAAGAGGGGCTCTTCTTCCTCCTCATTAAATCCATCTACTGACGATCTGCACTTTCTTGCTGTCTGTGTTTAATGTATCCAAAAAGTATAAATAAAAGAAGTGGTCCCATGTGTTTATATAAAGTGTGACAAACATAATAATGACACAGAGGGCAACATATCTTACACCACGAACCTATATATCTGCTCTAAACTAAGTCCATCATTGCATGGAATTACTGTGTTTGTATTGTCTGAAATGAAAATACATAAAACACAAGAACCATACAAATGGCTACATTTGTGAGGAGCAGTTGACAGGTCAGCGAGACTAACGTCAGTCATACCAGACTCTGCCTAGTCAATCATTCAATGCACATTACCACTTATCAATCAGCCAACGAATCTCATTCATAAACTCTCTTGACACTGGGTTCAGAATCATAAACAAGAGTCACCTGTGTTGCCTAGTTCCGTCACGAGTTATAAATATAAGTCATCTAAAAAAATAATGACCATGAATATGCATAATGACCATGAATATGCAAACATTTTGAAGCCATATGTGTCTTTGCTTTATACCACACGTTATAAATCCGAACTTCCCATCAGCAGGCAATCCTGAGTTACAGCACTTGCAAAAAATATTTTTCCTAATTAATATGCAAATCTATGCACCTACGTGCCTCGAAACCTGATCAGTGTGTCAGCATTACAGGGAATACCTCTGGTGTAAGTATGGTCTCAACTGTAGATGGTTCCAATTAAGTATTGGTTTGTTATCGTGCAAACAAGAATGTATCCACATACAGACACACATAGGAAGGGGTCATGACAATGTCCCGGTCTCATCATGGACCGAGGGGGAACAGAAACAAATTAAGCTGAACGGTTATAACATGGCTGTTAATGCCCGGTCGAACAAACATGTAAATAAATGACATTCATGGAGTCCGAGATATCTCGATCTGCTGGGACTTGAAATACCAAACGGCAACAACGTGTGTTTACTAAATATACAGTTATTCCGCTTTCACACTGAAACTAATGATAAGTCTTAAGTTCACGTTCAACCCTAACTTGATGAAAAAAAAAGGAAAATAATGCAGTGGTTAGCGTTGCTGATTATGAATCACGTAGAGGCCCACCCGGGTTCGAATCCTGAGCTGGGCAGTCGGATCAAAGCCAACCCAATTGTGTATCCTCCTATTGGGAGCTGATCGATGAATAAAAATGCGTCTCACCACCAAGCACTCGCATGACAGCAGATGCAAGACAATAACACAATCCTGGCATGAGCTACAACGTCTAAACACTGGCATCACGCAGCTGGCATTTACAGCCTGTGTCATTGTGGAGTCTGCGCCACAGGAACTCTATTCAGTGGGTGCTATCCATCACCGTGATACAAGACTGCCAAGAAATGAAACTGTGATAAAACCCACAACCAAAGATATTCTGTCCAGGAGACAGTCTGGCCAGATACCTGGCTCTAACGGTGAAGCTAACGAGCAGTGAGTATTGGCTTTTCATCCTAATGCTCAGTATTGCCCTTTCCCTCCAAGATTCACTAATGACACTGTCTTGGATCATTAGGAAGCCACTGCCCACCTCAATCACCGTGTCACCCACACATCGTCACCACGGACATAAAGTCTGGTGAAGACTGTGGTGTATAAAGGGCGGGGCAGAGGTCCAGACAAGCCCCAGCTCGTCCAAAAACTGAGCCAGTGCCTCACTTCATTCGGCAGATCAAGACACATAAAATGGACCTAGAGCACTTCAGGAACCTTGCCAATTGCATGCCATGCATCTGCAGATGGTAATCAAGGCCAAAGGAGAGACGACAAAGTAATAAAATGCATGTATGACATAGAGTTTGAAAATGTATGGGGTG
>JAUUDW010011349.1:0-10183 GCA_032361385.1 Panulirus guttatus | reverse complement strand
CGAACTGGCTTCCAACCCGGTGTCTCAAGTCTTCTCTCTGTATCCAGACAGTTAACTCATTCCACTTTTCAGAAAGATTACAAAAGAATTCTCTATCGTTATCAACTTATTCTTGATCTTTTCTGAGTGAAAGAAAGGAGCATCACTCGTGCTTTACTTAAATATACGCCCCACTTCCCGCCGGAAGACAGAACGCTTGCAAGGAGCAAGATGTGGCTTGCAATCCCTCAACTTCCTCGAGATGGAGGGAATGAGGTCAGTTTCTGAACCTTTACTGTCTCTCTCACTTGCAAATAACTCTTACATCTGACAGTAACAGAAGCGTGCCTTCACCTACAACGTGTCTCGCTCAGGGCACAATAACCGGAGGTGCACAATGCCCGGGGGAAGACCCTCTGGGTCAGGACAGCGCTCTACGGGACCAGTTTGCTCTCTTATCTAACGAAACCTGATTCATTAGAGCCTCAGTCGGAGGAGCGGAGAAGGCAGGAGAGAGGGTGGAGAGGGCAGGGGGGCAAAGGGTGTAGTGCCCCACACACATGTGGTGCGGCGGGAGGGGACTTCGCTCGTGACCCTATGCCACGGACGGACCTGGCCACTAACAATGAACCACGGACGGACCTGGCCACTAACGGGACAATATACTTTCCACCAACCAACAACTAACTAACAAGTTCCGAGCAGCACAGGGAGAGCGACCAACCTGCTGGACCGCAATTTATGTATTCCATGTCGGTGTGGCTGTGTGGCGGGGGCCGGCAGAGGGGATCACACCAGCTCCACCACAGACCTGACACATAACACCACACATTCCTAACAATTTTTGCTGATATTTGTTCGTCGGAAGGAATATGGTTATTCCATCCGCAGACACCTGGTGCACCAATATTGCCCAGCCAATACCTCGGTTGAGCGAGGGTCGTCTAGCGTGTTGGGTACCGACTCAACATCTACATTCGTCCGTTTTTTTATAAATTCGCTCATTTTTTCCCCCCAGCTGGACGTACGTCGTCTGGTCTGGCCTCAACTGCCTCTACAAACTCAGATTTGTAACAAGATTTCCCAGTGGGGCGGACGCGACCTAGTTATGCCTAGCGCCTCAGACGCCCAATATCTTCCTAATTTCTCTCTCAAAAATCTCCTCAGAACTTCTCCATTTCCTCTAATGGCTCTATAATCCCACCGCTCGACAAAGCAAACATGCCTGCCATCACCGTAACATGAGATCTGTCTTGAAGAACCTCGCATTAAACAAATGGCTAAGTCTGCCTCTACGGAAATGGGAGTCCTGTTGAGATGCTGAAAATTCTTTTCTGAACTGCTTAAGCCTCCGTTTATGTAAAGGACTAAGCCATCCTAGTGTGAAGGACTACCGTCACATCTGGGGAGGTTCTAGCTCGATAATATAAAACAGTTCTACTCATCAACTCTCCCACTAATGACCTCAAAATCAACACACCCGACGGCGCAGTGTTGGTTCTCTTTCCCTCTTCTGTAGGTATTACTCCGGCCGGCTTCTGCCGCGGCGAACTGGCTGCCTGTGTATTCCCACCATTAGCTAAACCACATAACGCTCAGTAAACCATTGTGCCACATGATCACTGTGTCACTGGCAGCTCAAGGGTGACTGGCCGATGTGATTTCTGTCTCTTTCCTTACACAGCTAAACTTTGGAACTCTTTACTCACTCATATCTTGCCTAACAGCTGCGGTCTGACCTATTCTGAATGCTTGCCAGGACCTCAACGTTCCAACAATTTCCTGTGTGTAACAACATTCTCTTGAAAGGATAAAGTATTCTGCCAACACAAGTCTTCCACCATCAGTCATCTGTCTGCAACGGTTCCTGCCAACACCACCGGCCTCTGGCCAGTTTAGAGCGTCTCCTGCCAACACTATCATCTTGCCACTACTATCAGTCTAATATCAGGACTGTATGTTGGCTGTATGTCTGGGCTGCCTTTTTAATAATTTCTGAAACAGTTAATTAATCTTCCAAAAACACACATCCCTGTCTGTTGTCAGAGCGATCTGTCTCCTGCCAACACCACTGTTTTCTTACCACTACCAGGCAGCGCCATCAAGCTCCTGCCATCATCACTAATCTCTTGTAAATGTCAATAGTTCCTGCCAACACCATGCATCTCTTCCGGCACTATCGCCCCCTTGCCAACACCATGCTACTAACAATGCCTCAGTCTCCTGTAATTCCTCTAACCTTCTTCCACCATTACTAGTCTCCTCCTGACACCAGTATCATTCTGCCAACACCACCGGCCCTGCATCAGGAGCGCCAGTCTGTTGCTGGCACCATTAGGGTGGCCGGGCTGGCAGGTGGTGTTACACGAAGGTGGGGGGGGGAGGACGGAGCCCCAGATCGACTATCGGGAACCTACCAGTTACATGCATCGGGTTGATGTTCTGGTAAGCTGCTCCTGAACCTGTTACCGTTGGCGCGAGGTGAGGTGCTGATGATGACAGCGTGAGGCGTCGGGGCGGTGGTGGCGCCGATCAAGCGTCTGGGGTGATGATGGCACAGCTTCTGGTCTTGTGAGTGTGTGGCGCTGTGATTGTTTCCTGCTTTGACCGTCTGTCTCTCAGTGACTGATGTTCTTGTGTCTGCATGTCTCTATGTAAATGTCTCTTGCTTAAAGTGTCTCTTGTGCGTCCCTGTTACGGCCATCTCTCACTGGATCTCTCTCGCTTTACGTGTCTCTTTTTAAAACCTGTTTGGCTGTGAGTACATCTGGCTGTACCAGGTCTCTTGCTGTAACTGTCCCTAACAGTTAATTGACATTCTGCTGAACATGGCGCTGCCCACCACTCGCCTTCTGAAATATTTCTCTCTTCCCTAATCATTGCTTTCTCCTAACTCTTGCTCTGAATATCTATTTTTTTTTTCAAAATAGATTACCAGGGGAAGTACGCATGGGAGGGCGTCGGCCACAGCGGTGCGGGCGACGCTGCTCCAGCCTGGTGCAGCGGTCCACAGAAAATGGGTGGTTCACGGTTGGATGTGAGTATGTGTGATCCTCCACAGACGTGGAAAAAAAATACATGGCAAGTTTTTTTCAAAAGTAGAGAGGATGATTGTGCAGGAGGCAGTGTTGCTGGTTAGGGTCTGAGAGGAATAAGAGATGAGATGGCGACGGGTAGTCGCGGGTGTTCCCAGCTGAACACTGAGAAAAGTAGCTGGAGGTAGGTTGGTACTGACGAGGGTGTTGCGGCAGGTGAAGGAGAGGCGAAGGCTAGAGAGCAGAAGTGCTGAGGATGGAGGGAGGGTGGGTGGAGGACGTACTGTAGGCAGGGATCAGGTCCTTAATAAACCAAGTGGGTCTGGTCTGTCAGGAGGAGGCCGGCACGCAGCCCCACCCTGAGGACCGGGAACGGTGTACCTCACACACACGGGGGAAGTCGAACTCGGATTCTGCACAGGATGACATGAGCGAAGACAAGAGATGAGGAGAAATAATGTTACCCCAGACTATTCAAGTCATCCTTATCGACTCTAAAGATGTACTGCTGGTGAGAGTGACTTCTTCTGCCTGGGGAAGGTACAATAATTGTCTGGCTGGAGAGGAGACTAGGTCACAAGTTCACCTTATGAGAATCAAACATACCTTGAAATCCTGAGACGCTTTATGCCTCTGGGATAGGAGTTCCCCACAGCGCAGGGGATGACGGGGAGAGATCTGCTGATGACAGTGTTCTGTGGAGACTGACCTGAAGAGGGCCTTTCAAAGGTTAGGATTATCTATCATGGATTATCTTACGGTTGTGCTAATTCATATGTGGACGCTGGGTGTGTAGCCTGGTGATGAAGATGGGTCACATCTCCTGCGGGTAACGTGTTTTTGCAGCAAAATTTCGAATTGCGACAGAGGACCTGGTCTGGTTCTGTCTGAAAACTTGAGTATGTACTCGCATTACTTAGAGGTGCAGTTCTTTAAAACTAAAGGAGGTATACCGTTAGGTCAGGTGGACTCTGTCAGCCCCACAGCAAACGCTGGACACAAAGATTTAGTGGAGGACATGTACGCAAGGTTAACGGAGCCTGGTGTGTGTGGAGAGAGATGGTCTACTTCTCCATGAAATTACTGTTTTGGTGAACTTGGAACCGACGAGACGTCCCTATAGCTCGGGCAACAGTAGCACAGGCGAAGCAAGCCAGTGCCAGTGAGGGATGGTGTGCTCAAGTTGGAGGAGTTGTGGTGAAGTTCTTGGATTACGGACTAGAGAGATTTGCTGCTGCTGCTGCTGAGGTGCGTGTGAGGAGGGCGAGTTTTAGATCAGTATTTGTTTTGCTTTCGGTAATTCGTTTTGGTTGGTTTCGTGTGGTTATTTCCTGTCGTGTGTGCTTACCGCCGCGACCCCTTCTCGGTCGGTAAGTCTCTTACTGTAACTGAATTATTGTTTCAGTTTGTTGTTGGCAAAGTCTCTTCTTGTAAGCGTTACTGTCTCTCCTCGCCCACTGTCTCTTGCCGAGTCCGCCTCTTCTTGTCTTTGGCTTGGACCGTCCCTCGCCCAGGCTGTGCCTGGCCCTACCCGCATCTCTGCCATCTCCAGGGGTGTGAATGACCTGGCCTTTGACCTGACTCTCTTGGGCAGACCAGGCCATTATACCCAAGGGTCGTACCGTCGTGCTCTATGGTTCAGAAACTAATATTTACGCAAATCTACCCATCAGGACCTTAAGTCAAGTGTTCGACCCAAACGAGTTAGGTCACGCGAGGTCAAGTTTAGTACAAAGGCTTAATGGACTTGTTTTTTCAGTGAGAAATCAAAGATGTTCAACGAAATTCTAATCATTGCTGAGAGAGCAATGGGCGTGTGGGTAGTACAAGTTGGGTTGAGCTGGCCAGGAGGTTCTTGAATACAGTCGCTTCCGTAGGCCGCCCAGGGTCGAGCGCATGGGTTCGAATCCTGGATGCGGCAGTCAGTTCACAGTCAACCCAGCTGTTCGTCCACCCCGAGGGGTTGGTCGATAGAATGGGTACCTGGCTCAGGCTAGGGAACACTGCGCCGGCAGTGTTCAAACGGCCCCGCCCTCCGGAGATGGCTGGCTGGTTTAGACGTACACCAGCGTCGTGCACAGACCACCTGGGGCCTGGAGATCTATCATGGCCTCTCTTCCAACCAAAACAAACCAACAACTGTTTAGTTTTAGCTGGCGAAGATACGCAAGCGATGTGCGAGGTGCCTGCCTGGTGCACAAGCCATGCAGGGGACTGCTTTGGGCCGCCCCGTACGCTGACTGGACGAGGTTCCTGGTTGCGCAGCTGAGGACAAGTGCTGCCTGGTCCAGTCCGTACGCTGACTGGACGAGGACTTCGGCTTTAAGATGAGCGTTCCGCCCGTGACCCTCCTGCTGCCATAACACTCCCTGCTCCAGCCATGTACAAAGGTCAGATTAGATTACGTCAGGTAAACTTTTATCCTAAGTTAATATAAACCCAACCCAACGCGTGCTGAACGCGTACCCCTCGCTGCGTGCCCCGACGGTGGCCTGACCACCCAGGTCATCCCTTTACCCAAGGCCAACAGTCATAAACGCGCCTGATGAGTGGCCGTAAAGACAGGCTGCCAAATGTTGCCAACTTGGAGGTGGAATTATCATACGGAGGATAGCATCTGAGCCCAGAAGGATAATCTAACACTCGACGGTGCTGGTATAAACCGAAGATCCAGAAAGATTTCATATCTGGAGGGAGTGTGTGCAGTTTGGGGAAATTGGAATCAGCCGTTGAATTGCTTTTGGGGTACTGGAGAGGGAGAAATGTGGTACCGTGCAGGCAGACAGTACTGAGCCATCATAGGTATATCCCCCTCTCTGTGACTCAGGGGTCATAACTCTGAAGCTGCAGGGCTCTATCGATCACGTGGGGGCCTCTACAGAGTAGATCTGGCGAGTGTGAGGCTGCAGGACGAAGAGGATGAGGCAGGAGAAGCGCACGGGAGCCACACAAAACGCCATAAACCTGCTGCACAGTGCAATAACTGACGACCTCATTGGGGAAATGAAGAAGCGAAATATTCTTGAGGACGTAAGTTAAACAGCGGTAGAGGAATGGGTCGAGGAGTGGAACACTGAAGCTGAACACCTGAGATACCGAAGAGTTAGAGAGGCGCAGATGTGTACATGGTATCACGACAGAAGGGAATATTGAACACCAGGAGTAAACGGGACTTCATTAAAACATCTAACAACAACTGCGTAAGAAACGGGTGGGGTCACGACCGTCGCGTCTGCGTTGGATATAAGGGAACAGAAAACAAGCTCAGGTGGTAGTGTCACGTACAGTTGCCCGCATGGGTAATGTTCCTCGACTCAAAGGCGACTAAGTAGGTGTGGCAACGCCACAGTGAGAGTCACGGTACCCCAAGCGAGGGAAGGTCTCATGACACAGTTACACTGCGGCGGGAGACGACATGAGTCTCAACGAAGAGATCTGAAGCTACGGATAATCCAGGAAGAAGCCGTGGAAATGACGGAAGCTTTCCCCTGAAGATAAGACAGTCACACTGAACCAGCCGCACACACACACCGGCGAGTCATGAGGAGTTCAGAGAGATGTCTGGAAAGAGACGCGGGAAAAAAGGAGATGGTGAAAGTAAAGAGGGATCAGCCATAAGGGAAAAACTCGGGAAGACTCTAAGACTTAAAGGATAAGGAGAGTTTGGGACCAGAACGAACACATGATTATGACAAGAAACGCAGACGGTAGGAAAGGCCAAGGATCGTTAATTCAAGGATTATATAATCCAAATTATGCCACGCATTACAGGCACAGTCCAGATTAAACTCACCAAAAAATCTCGACTCACATATATAGTCTTCTTAGTGGATACAGTGACAAGGAAGGGGAACAGGTGATTCAGGTGAGGCTAAAATTCCAAGGCGTGATAATCCACGCACGCACATGAAGACTTACATACACACATGCAGACACAAGCGCTCACGGGCTTCCGAGGTGTAGCGATTAGCGTTACTGACCATTGAGTCAGCATGTGGATTCGAATCATGACCGACGCAACTAGCCCACACCCACCCTAGGTGCTTATCCTTCCCCTTGCGCTCACGATCATACATGTACACACTTGCATGTACACAGGGTTTGAGGGGGGACGTCAGTGACCTCTCCTATGTATCATTATACAGAGGCAAACTGAGGACTATAGTTTTATAGCAGTGAGGGTGGCGTGGCAACAGATGAAAATTCAAATCGAATGCTCACGAGTGTTGCAAAAGTCAGCTGACCAAAATTAAAAAAATTACTTACAGGCTTTTCAACCAGGTAAAGGTGCAAATAACTGACATACGGTAAATATAAAACTAATTTCTGGCTAGATTTCATTTTGGGTCAGTGCGGTGGCAAACTGTCATCCTCAGAAGGCGAGGGAGCGCGTGCACAACTGCAGACACAGACGCCCGCGTTCACAGGGAGGGACACAAAGCGGTGTGGCGTGGGAGACAGAGGGTGTTGCGAGGGCTGGCTGGCTGGCTGGCCGGGTGTGTGTGTGTGTGTGTGTGTTGGTGATGGATATTATTGCGGCAGCTGATGGTGATGATGGCGTCTGAGGCCCAGGCTGGAGCTGTCACCCGGCAGCAAGAACGCTGTCGTCAGAGTCGTATAATCTGTGCAGCGGTAATGTAAGAGGAGGAGGGAGGCAGGCAAGGCAGGCACTCGGGGAGACTATGGCAGAGGAGATGAGGAGAGATAGGAATGATAGAGCAAGAGGTGATCTGAGATGGAGATTAAGATAAGGAGGGAGGTGGGTGTCGGGCGAGGAGGGGCGGGGGCGCCGCGCGGCAGTGTCTGGGAGCGTGGGGCAGCTGAGGATGGAGGATGCTGAGGATGGTCTCCAGGCAAGTCGAGATCAGACAGGCTGACGGGAGCATTAGGATGATGTTAATGTGACAAACGTGGAAGAGGAGAGATCCTTAAGGAGCGGGAGCTGGTAATAGCTGTGGTGGTCGATGACTTGTCTTGGCTGGCGGGGGTAACTACCAGACCACGAGCCCCCTTGGTAACCAGGGCACATCCTGGTGGTATACCAGTGGCCAGGGTGAGGTACCCCTGCACGCCACGGAGGCCGCTCCCACGCGAGTGTCTCCGGCTTAATGAAGCACAGGTCAAGTGTGGGAGGGTAGGGAGGGGGGGGGGGGTGGTACATGTTGTTACCTTGGTAACGGGTCTGCAGAAAGCGGTAACACGATATACTTATGTTCCATTTATCATCAAAGGCGCTGCTGACTCCCGACGGCTGATGCTGTGAGGAAGAGACGAGTTCCCTCCGTTGTGAGGAGACGACTGACGCGACATAAGAGACGGAATCATACACACAACGGGCTACGTGTGCCACGGCGAAGTGAGGAGTGCGGCAATACTATGGTAATCACCAGTGATAAGGGCGTGGAGGGAGGGAGGGAGGGACCAGTGGCCATCTCCTGGAGAGGAGGAGGAGGATCTCGCGGAGAAATATACGTGTCTGCTGAAGGCCTGGCGGAGGCGGGGGTTGAATATGAATGCCCATAAGACCACAGGTGTACCTGAGTTACAGAGGCAGCAACTGGCCGGCGTGGGAAGGCCGGTTGCTGAGGGCGTGTTGAGAGGGGGTGAGCGTTGGCGCCCGGGGCTTCAACACTGTATATGTTTAAAGGCAGGTACTGGGGGAGTGAGGGAGGCGAGATGAATAGCACTACTGGACGAAGCTGGGGGAGATGAGACACCAGACGAAGACCTGCCTTTCGTGTGTGTATCGTGGGTCGTCAACTGGCTGACGTGTGGACCACATCCAGCCACTGCCGGGCCAACTGGCTCAGCAGCACTCGGGAATGCTCACATTACCCGCAGGATTTTGACCCTACCGTGTTTTTCATGGATGGTTCATCTTAACTATTTTACTTAAGGTCCCCTCCCTCCCTCCCTTCCCGAACTAGCTGAAGTCGATTTTGGAGGCTGGTTCCTCCAACTACAGATCGATCTGAAACCAAACTGAGGAGTCTCCCTCACTGCATATCCTCACCAGGTGTGAATCAAACTTGCCATTTCCTCTCTGCAAAAACACTGAACACCCGTGAACCTTCACATGGCCCACGCTATACTCTCATGCCTTATCTATGAAGGCAGTGAAACACTTGTGTCTCCATCACACACTCACTTATCCCATTATGTCGTGCCAGTCTCCATCACACACCCACTCATTCCACTATGTTGTGCCAGTCTCCATCACACACCCACCCATCCCACTATTATGTGCCAGTCTCCATCACACACCCACTCATCCCACTATGTTATGCCAGTCTCCAACACATACCCACTCATTCCACTATGTTGTGCCAGTCTCCATCACACATCCACCCATTCCACTATGTTGTGCCAGTCTCCATCACACATCCACCCATTCCACTATATTGTGCCAGTCACCATCACACACTCCCTAAACCCACTGTAAAGGATCACCCACACTGTAGGGTAGTACCTGGGAGGCTTGAGTGGTACACCATATAGTTTTCTGCACAGGTTTTTTTTTATTTTACACTTGCAGCAATCAATATGCTACACAGCGCAATTTTTTTCCTTTCAACTTTGCTGCGTGTCGTGGTAACGCACTCGTGTCCTGCCGACCATCTACTGGCAACTGTACGACTTGACTGCCCAACCACCTCAGCAGTGTGGACAACAACACAGGCATGCCCGACAGAATTTGCCCAATTAGGGAACAGCCACCTGGGAACTGCCCGATAGTGTAGACGTGGCTTAACTCTGTTGGCCTCGATCCACAATGTAGAATATTCTTTATTTTAGATAATTGTTTGACACACCCCAAAGCAGAACTTTTGATAAAAGACAATGTTTTTTGGTCTATATCTCCCTCCTAATTGCACCTCTGTGATGCAGCCCTGTGACCAAGTCAGCAATGTACAATAGCACAAATAATGAGATCAAGACTCTGCTGCCTTCGAGAGGGAGAGCTCAGGTAGTAGAGTAATGGCCCCTCCCATGACCCCTGCATATTGACGGTATACTCCTCTGACTACACTTTACTGTGTGACCCTGCCACCAGTGAGAGGGAGGGCTCAGGTGACATTGTGTTGGCCCCTCCCAATACCCCAGCTAACTTACGGATTATCCCATCCCCTTGGAGCAACCCATTAGGTAGTAGGTTGTTGACAACAGCC